>CM059199.1:65853378-65904490 GCA_030323885.1 Branchipolynoe longqiensis | reverse complement strand
AACAAACAATAGTCGGTATTGTCACGCAGTTGTTGTGGTTGCCATAGTTACCGTAAATAGTGTCTTCCTTTAATTGGTTGTTGGAGTTTTTCGTCCTGGCAACATCTAAGGTTATATCAGGACGGATACCGACTTGTGACAGCTGCACACAGGCTGACTTTATAGTGCTGCCCCACTGGGAGACCAGGCCACCAGCACCATGACCTGATATCCCACTCAGTCACATTATCCTGACACTGAGCCAACCAGTCCTTGCCCTATTGAAATAATGCCGAGCGCCTGGCTAGGAAGTGACAAGTATCAATCTTGTAGTCATTGGTTTGACTCGACCAGGGTTCGAACCTCACGATCTACCAAAACGGGAGATGGACGCTCAACTCATTTGGCCATCCTGTCTGGACCCTTTAAAACTAGGTAAGTGACTTAGCTTTGAAAAGTTGGTGAGTTCATTGGATTGGGCAGCTCTAAGTTGTTGAATGTGGATGTAATGCCTGGTACACACCTACCGTATAGGATTCACGCACTAAAACTCGCGACTCAACCCGACCCGCTTAAAACTGAAAACGGGCCGCTTCATTTTTCGAATCGTGAATCATAATCGTAATCGGCCGGCTTTAGCCCTAAAACTGAGGTTTTATTCACGAATTGCAATCGCTAGGTGTGCGCTCCCCACGCACACCTCGGGATTTTTGTGCGCGAAACGGGCAGTTTTAGATCGTATACGGTAGGTGGGTGCGCACAAACGGTAGGTGTGTACTAGGCATAAGTCAGTAGTTGCAGGGTTACCTGTTTCGGTACCGACGTGCATATTGATATGACCGTGGAATGTAAACAGGAGGCCGGAGCAATCTTCAGAACCACATACTGGTATGTGTGTCGTGTGACGTGCATGCAAATTTGTGTATTTGATATGATTGACAGGACTAATTGACAGTTCAAACGGGCGGCGTGGCCTCCTGAGTTGATGGAATTCTGTGTACGCAATGAATTGTCGGAAGATTTTTTTTAATGTTTGGTTCATCTTGGGTAGGCTGCTGGCATAGCTGGTGGTTACATACTTGGAACTACCACTATGGAATCAGTAATTCCAGGAGCCAGGGTTTCCACCAGAAAATAATTTGAGGTTATAAAGAAGGGAAGGTGGGGGGGGGGGGGGGGGGGGGAGGTAGATCTGGGGGTCTGGAGGATTTGTTGTCTGGCTCCTTGAAGAAAGAACCTTTAAACAAAAATTATCCCAACAATTTGAGGGTACAGAGTCGTACCCTCAGAAAATTTAATGTAATTTGACCTCTCATACCCTCTGGCAAAATCTCTGGGAGCGGATTGCCAGCTTAGTTAAAGTTGCACAGTCCGATGCTTTTGAGTTTCTCTCAAGTTTTTTAAAAGATAAATATATGCGGCTGATGGCTATGATCTACCTCACTTCAATTTTAAGTAAATTTGATTTTAAATGGCTAAAGTGCCTGTCACTCTATGCTCGATTGAGCAACGGACAGAATTGTCTAGTCCGGTGGCGATAAGTATCAAAATGTATCAAACTGTTGCGACATCGGGTCTAAAGGCCCTGTCACACTACGACGTAACGACATCAGCGTAGGGAGAACGTAAAAAACGTTGAACTTCTCGGCGTAGTATACAAATTTGGGCACAAGTTGAACGTGGATGCAGCATAGTTGACGAGAGCGTAACGTCGGTAAAGCATAGTGATATCGTCATTCAACGAGAGAAAACAACGTAATGACACTCACGAACGTTATGAACATTATTCCTCGCCAGAACTATGTTGCTTTACGTTACCTTACGTTACTTACATCATTAAACATTGGTGAAACGCTGAACGTACGTTGGACATACGTTCTCCTGACGTTCCCATTACGCCACATCGACGTTTCCACCGGCATTAATATGGGTCGACGTAGTGGAACGTAGTGAGCAGCGTTCGACTAACGTCCGTTTAACGTCATTGACGTTCGCCGAACGTGTACAGAACGTATGGCGAACATAAACCCTTATGTTCGAGTCACGTCGAAAGTTTTGAACAGGTTCAAAACCTTGACGCGCGCCGACATAACACGACGTAATGTGACGTAGCTCGACGTCAGTCTAACGTCATCATAACGTAACCCAACGTACGTCAACGTAATGACAAAAAATGACCACGTCAGGCTTACGTTGGCTCGTTATGTCGTAGTGTGACAGGGGTATAAAGCCGGCGGACAAACGGCCATAAAACGGACATGAAACGGACAGCCAATGAATGAAACGAAATCAAACCGGACAAGAATCGTAGACATCAATCCGGCAGGATCCGTTCCTAGTTTTGTGCATGTTCAAAACTTGTACAGACACAAACCGGACTTTGTTTGGTTTCTTTCCGTTTCCCCCAATCCGGTGATGTGTGACAGGGCCTTTACTTAGGAGATATTTGAAGTGCAAACATGCAGCATAAATACACCAATCACAAAAAAAAACAAAAAAACATGCCAAATCAAAACTCTGACACCATAGGCTTCAGCAGTAACAGGTTCTATTAAATTTACTCAGTATTCCCTTCTAGGCAGCAACAAATGTTTAATAAGCGCACCAGTGTCTGAGTTGGATGTGTAGATCAAATCTATCTGGGTGTTTTGTTTTCAAAAGTTTGATAATTTCATCAGACTCGTAAGGAGGGAGACCCCACAGCGGCTTAGCTGAAAGAAAGCATTACAGACTTCCTCTAAAAATCTAATTTAAATTTACAAAAAGGTGGGGGTAGCTTTTACTAGCTATGACAAAACCATTCAACATGGTGTTGGAACAATACGGAAAGTCTCCTTCAAAAGCCATTAAAGAAAAAGTTATAACATACTTGAGCAATGAAAGAAAGGGGCTGTGGGCTGGTTGGGGGTGGGAGTGGGGGCTGTGTTGGGGTTGCTTGGGGGTGGGCTGGTTGGGGGTGGGAGTGGGGGCTGGTTGGGGGTGGGAGTGGGGCTGGTTGGGGTGTGGAGAGTGGGGCTTGGTTGGGGTGGGAGTGGGGCTGGTTTGGGGTGGGGTGGGAGTGGGAGATGGTTGGGGTGGGAGTGAGGGCTGGTTGAGGGTGGGAGTGGGGGCTGGTTGGGGTAGGAGTGAGGGTTGGTTGAGGTGGGAGTGGGGGCTGGTTGGGGGTGGGAGTGAGGGGTGGTTGCGGGTAGAAGTGGGAGCACCATTTTGTGCCATTTTGGCGCAACGTGTGTCACCCGCACGCGGCGACAGCCTGGCGTTCGCATAACGTTATTCCAGCAGTCTCGATGTCCTCCTAACAAGCCCATAACGTCCGCACCCGCACGTCGTCACACGTCGAAAGTTTTGTGCATGCACAAAACTTTCGACGTGTGACGACGCGCGCCGCCGACCCTTGCCGACCGTCGCCGTTTATCAACGAATACCAACACGCGCCTAACGCGCGCGTAACGCTTCCAGACGTCTCCCGACATTTTGCCAAAAAAATGACACATGTCGACGCGCGTTGGCGAGAAACGTCGCAATGTGACAGCACCATTATTTTGAGTCAATGGCGTGCTGAGTCACGTGGGCGGCGCGTCTGGTGCTGTTCACGTGGGGCGGTCGGTCGATACGTGGCGTTATTACAGGTCGCCTCAAGGGGGCGCCACCAGTAACAAAGGGCAGATTGTGACCGCACGCCTTATTGCTACAGTAATACATATAGAGCGCCCCCTGTGTGTGTGTGTGTGTGTGTGTGTGTGTGTGTGTGTGTGTGTGTGTGTGTGTGTGTGTGTGTGTGTGTGTGTGTGTGTGTGTGTGAGAGCGTGTGTGTGTGTCACTATGTGTGTTGGTCACTATGTGTGTATGTCACGATGTGTGTATGTGTGCATATGTGAATGTGTGTATGTATGTATGTATGTATGTATGTATGTATGTATGTATGTATGTATGTATGTATGTATGTATGTATTTATGTGTGTATGTGTGTATGTATGTGTGTATGTCACTATGGGTGTATGTGTGGTAATGTGTGTGTATGTGTGGGTATGTATGTGTGCATATGTGTATGTGTGTATGTATATATGTGTGTATATGTGTGTATGTGTGTATGTATGTGTATGTGTGTATGTGTCTATGTATGTGTATGTGTTTGCATGTGTGTATGTGTATGTATGTGTGTATGTATGTGTGTATGTATGTGTATGTGTGTATGTGTCTATGGATGTGTATGTGTTTGCATGTGTGTATGTGTATGTATGTGTGTATGTATGTGTGTATGTGTGGATATGTATGTGAATGTGTGTATTTGTGTGTATGTGTGTATGTGTGTGTATGTGTGTGCATGTGTGTATGCATATGTATGTGCATGTGTGTGTGGATGTGTGTGTATGTGTGTGTGGTTGTTGGAGTTTTACGTGCACACTCATGGCGACGTTATAGTGCTGCCCCACTGGGAAATCAGGCCGCCGGCACCATGACCCAATATCCCACTCAGACACATTATCCTGGCACTGATCTAACGAGTCGTGTATGCACGTTTGTGTGCGTGTGTGCGCGTGTGTGTCTGTGTGTCTGTGTGTGTCATGGAGATGGCCAGAAATGGGAACAGGAAGCAGCATATGAGGAAAAGAGAGAGCAGTTAAAGGTCCATGGTCCGATGGTTGCGGCTTGGGGCTTTTTTTTTTTAAAGCTGCATTGTCCGATTAGAACTAGTCACACGAGGCTTGCAACCACTTGCAGCCCCAATTATATACAGTGAATGAAACCGCTCTATATCGACCGACCGTGGTCCATTTAGGGAGGTGGCCGGTTTAGAGAGTTTAAAAAAAAAATCTCATCACCCTCTCATCACCTTACACACTCACTGACCCTCACCTCACACACACACTTACCCTCATCACCCTCACCTCACACACTCACCCACCCTCATCATTCTCACCTCACACGCACTTACCCTCACCACTCTCACCTCACACACTCACCCTCATCACCGACACCTCACTCACCCTCATCATCCTCACCTAACACACTCACTCACCCTCATCAGCCTCACCTCACACACTCACCCACATCACCCACACCTCACCCTCACCTCACTCACCCTCATCACCCTCACCTCACACACTCACTCACCCTCATCACCCACACCTCACCCACTCACTCACCCTCATCATCCTCACCTCACACACTCACTCACCCTCATCATCCTCACCTCACACACTCACTCACCCTCACCTCACACACTCACCCTATCACCCACACCTCACCCTCACCTCACACACTCACTCACCCTCACCTCACACACTCACTCTCATCATCCTCACCTCATACACTCACTCACCCTCACCTCATACACTCTCTCACCCTCATCGACCACACCTCACCTTCACCTCACCTTTACCTCACACACTTACTCATCGTCACCTCCCACACTCACTCTCATCGTCACCTCACACACTCACTCACCCTCACCTCACACACTCACTCTCATCATCCTCACCTCACACACTCACTCACCCTCACCTCACACACTCTCTCACCCTCATCTACCACACCTCACCTTCACCTCACCTTTACCTCACACACTCACTCACCCTCATCTCACCCTCATCACCATCACCTTACACACCCTCATCACCGTCACCTCACACACTCACACCAACCCTCACACTCGCCTTACTAACTCACCGTCATTCACCCTCACTCACCCTCACTCACTGTCACTCACCCTCACCTCGTATCACCCACCTCTCACCCTCATGCACATATCGAATTTGGATACTGGTGCACATATTATTATTAAGCATTTGTTGCTACATAGAAGGGGACGCTACCCTCCTGTCACTGCTAAAGCTTATGGTGTTAGACTTTTGAAGTGCTTGCCTAAATTAATTTGGCATGATTCCCCTTCAAACATCTCCAAAGTTAAAATAAAGTAAGGTCATAGATAGCGATCAACATAATACGTTTATCTAAAAAATAAAACAAAAGATTGTTTTAAAGACAGACTGAAATTCAAAACCATCGGATTATACAACTTTAAAGTGATGTATGGTAGTCGGGATGCATACTGACAACGGGGGACAGTCAGCATTTACAAATCTAAAAGGGCTGTCACACTACAACGTAAGCCTGGCGTAGGTGACTTTTCGTCATTACGTTGAGGAACGTGGAGTTACATTAGGCAGACGTCGATTTACGTCGAGCTACGTCGAGGTTTTCAACATGTTGAAAACTTTCGACGTAGCTCGACGTGATGCTCTGATGTTCGGGTCACGTCACACACACGTTATGAATGCGTTAGGCGAACGTTGATGACGTTAGACGTACATTAGTCGAACGCTGCTCACTACGTTAACCTACTACAAAGGCAGTGGGAACGTAGTGATGGCGTATGGATAATGTGCGCCTAATGTACGTCCAACGTACATTTACCGTTGTGCCACCATGTCATGACGTATCTAATGTGTAGGCACGTAGTTCTGGCGATCGAATAAGGTAAATAACGTGCTGTGAACGTAATTATGTTGTCCTCTCGTGTTGAAGCACGTTATCACTACGCTAGGCCGACGTTACGGTCACGTTCAACTCACGTCAACTACGCTGCATCGACGTCCAACTTGTGCCGCAATTTGCATACTACGCCGAGAACTTCAACGTAATATAATTATTTTCACGTTATGCCTATGCTGACGTCGATACGTCATAGTGTGACAGGGCCGTAAAGCGGCAGATGTCAGGTCAGTGCCAACCTCCTCAGGAAGCTCCGTTAAGTAAGACACCACTGTATCCATGGCAACCACGATCCACAAGGAAAGATGGTATCGCTCGGAGGTGGGTGGGAGGCGGAAGGAGGAGGTAGGTGGGGGTCTTAAGTGTATTATCTATAAACTCCAGGACTCAGAGCTACCCTCCCTCCTCTCCCCCACCCCCTCCTCCCACACACACACACATACTCTGACATATAACATGCTAACCCAGCCAAGTGTACCGCATACTATAGATGCAGACCGCAAGTAGAAAACTAGCTGTGTTCTTTTATTCCATCCCAGCCAAGTGTACCGCATACTATAGATGCAGACCGCAAGTAGAAAACTAGCTGTGTTCTTTTATTCCATCCCAGCCAAGTGTACCGCATATTATAGATGCAGAGTGCAAGTAGAAAACTAGATGTGTTCTTTTATTCCATCCCAGCCAAGTGTTCCGCATACTATAGATACAGACCGCAAGTAGAAAACTAGATGTGTTCTTTTATTCCATCCCAGCCAAGTGTACCGCATACTATAGATGCACACCGCAAGTAGAAAACTAGCTGTGTTCTTTTATTCCATCTCCACCAAACAATTCATTTTAAAATTGCAAAGTCCGATTGTTTTGAGTTTCAAGCATTCTTCTGAGATGAATATATTAAATTGATTGTTATAATCTATATTACTTTAGTTTGTGGTAACCTTTATTTTAAGTGTCTAACTTTGGAGATATTTGAAGCGCAAACACATCAAAGTAGTTTTGGCATGCATGCCAAAACTCTGACATTTAGTTATGCAGTAACATTTTCTATTAAATTGACCCAGTGGGGCTATGTCGCTACAAATGTTTAATAACTGTATCAATAAATAAGTTAGATATTGTAGTGGTCTGCACAGACCTCTCAGGCAAGGAGCCGCATAGACAGGTAGGTGTGGGTAGTGGGAGCCTAGGTGGTGTAATGGTTAGCACACTTGCCCGGAATGCAAAGAGAGGTGGGTTCGAGTCCCGCTCCAGGCGCAATATTTCCCATTTTCATCATTCCCACAACAATATGTAGAATCAAATTTAGGTGAGTGTTTTGGTTTGATCAATTTGATGCTTAATCGAACTATGCAACTTGATGGCTGGGGGGGGGGGGGGTACCTTGCATGAAAATCATAATAGTTCATATCACATGATTTCATCGCTATTTGTTTCATTTGATAAAATAAAATAAAAGTATTTTTAGTTTATACAGCTTTACTGAGGACATATTTGAAGAATGATTAAGACATAGAAATCTACTAATTAAATTCTAATAAAGTAGTATGCATAATTTCTATGTTAAAAACCAGTGTATGTAATATGACTAGATTGACAATAAGAACTAAATATTAGGAAGTTTATAGACAAAATATACATTTTCACGGAATGGTCGAGATTAGGCCTTATATGTTGTAGGGTATAAAACAACAACCAAAACAAATGAGATTATGAATGTAACGGTGTGATCATAGTCTGAACATCGGAATGATTCCGTGGTCATTGGTATAGTTAGCAGGTCTAAGGTTGTACTAGCATCAGAAAAAACACAAAATAACACCCAAAAAACGTCCTGATATGACCTTAGATGTTGCTAGGACGTAAAACAACAACAAACAAAAACTCAGGGAAAAAATCGGATTATATACTATAAACAGAGTACTTACACAATTTACATATATATACAGTAAAACCTCTATAACCTACCACCTCCATAGATCGACCACTCCTCTATATCGGTCGCTTTATTTGGGTCCCAAATGATCGCCCATATAATACCATTGACATTGTAACGATAAAAGAAAACTAGCAAACTTCCGAGCGAATGGAGTGTAACACCCCGCGCCTCCGGGGTGGGGGAGGAGAAGGATACTGCATAGCTTATTACACGCGATAACAGTCTTATCACTATCCATATACAGTATAACCCCGTTAAACCTAGCTCGCTTAAACCAAACCATCGGTTAATCCAAACTTTTTTCGGTGGCCCGGCAAGATACTAACATTTATCATATAAAAAAGTTGGTTAAACCAAAGTCGGTTAATCCAAACTATCGTTAATCCAAACAAAGTTTTCGGACGCCAGGCCACTTCCAGTAGGTTAAACCAAACTTTCATGTGGTTATGAGGTCATCTGAGACCCGGCCAGCTTTTTTATATGATAAATGGTAGTATTTTGGTGGACCACCGAAAAACATTTGGATTAACCGATTGTTTGGGTTAACCAAGCTTGGTTTAACGGGGTTATACTGTAAATACATAAAAAAACAATAATCAAAGTGTCCACATACATTGAATATTACATGCATAATGCATCCACGTTTTTGCCAAAGCCAAGTCAAAGTCAAAGCCAAAGCTCGGTTAAACCAATGATCGGTTAATCCAAACAAATTTCTAGGGTTCCTTCAAGTTTGGTTTAACGGGGTTACACTGTATATAGGTATAGAGTTGATGAACTGCAAGAGTATGCACAAAAAGAAAAATGGCGGCCACTGGATTTTCTCCATTCAACTTACAGTCAATTAATCTACATAATTTCATCAATTCTGCGCTTCAAAAGAAGCAGACCATGATCGATACATATGTGAACATGATATATCTAGCCAATTAGATTGGGAACTCATGTGGCTATTGTCCATAACCCAGCCTTCTGACACTTGTTCTATAAGGTTGCTTAGCAGCTCTGTCCATGAGACTGGCTGGGGGAATAACTAGGCTCTCACTCCCCCTATTCCACCTCCACCTCGAGTTCGACCAAAACTATTGGTTCTGATAAAACAGGGCATCAGCACCATGATGACCTGATATCCCATTCAGTCACATTATCCTGACACTGAGCCAACCAGTTCTTGCCCTATCCTAATACAGTACAACCCTGTTAAGCGTTTGGCTTCAACTTTGACTTGGCCTTGGCAAAAATGCGGGTGCATTATGAATGTAATATACAATGTTTGTGGACACTTTTATTATTGTTTTTTTATGTATATACAGTATAACCCAGTTAAACCAAGCTCGGTTAAACCAAACGATCGGTTAATCCAATCTTTTTTTGGTGGCCCGGCAAAATACTACCATTTGTCGTATAAAAAAGTTGGTTAAACCACAGTCAGTTAATCCAAACTATCGGTTAGTCCAAACAAAATTGTCGGGCCCCTTCCGGTATGGTTAAATCAAATTTTCATGTGGTTATATGGTCATCTGAGACCCCACCGACTTTTTTATATATAATAAATGGTAGTATTTTGCTGGGGTGCCAAAAAAAGTTTGGATTAACTGATCGTTTGGTTTAACCGAGCTTGGTTTAACTGGGTTATACTGTATATACATGAAAAACAATAATAAAAGTGTCCACAAACATTGTATATTACATTCATAATGCACCCGCATTTTTGCCAAAGCCAAGTCAAAGTTGAAGCCAAAGGTCGTGGAAACCAATGATCAGTTAATCCAAACAAATTTCTAGGGTCCCTTCAAGGTTGGTTTAACGGGGTTATACTGTAATGCAGAGCGCCTGGCTAGGAAGCGACAAGTATAAATTGTTAAGTCATTGCTTTGACTCGACCAGGGTTCGAACCCCACAATCTCCCAAAATAGGAGACGGACGCTCAACTCATTCGGCCATCCCGTCCAGGGCCCGTATGCATGAAGCGGTGTTAGCGGCGTGTGGTGTTATCCCTCTAACTCCGGGTACCTATCTCCGGTTATCGGCGTCGTAGAGAACTATGTCAAGCCGTATGCATGGGCGCTTAAACGGTGAGTGTTAGCTAAACGTGAATTAATTTATTCATTATGGAAATTTCTCTGAGCTTGGGCCTAATATATTGCCTTCTCTACCCACCGGGAACCAGCGCGCTTGTTACTGAGGCGGCGGCGGCGATTTGTTTACTTTACATTCGTCGATTTGACAATATGAATAACGCCGCCAATGCTGCGGCTGCATTAATATCGGTTCAAATTTAGGGTTAAATTGATAAGATTTCACTTATTGCGTCTGTAATTCTGTTAAATATGACAGCATTTAATAGATTTGGGCGTAAGAAATTCCCGCCGATTCGGCGGCGATGGCGGTGGCCATTTTTACTTGACGTCGACAGTATGGATATCGACGTCGCTGCGGCGGTGGCGATTTGTTTACTTTACATTCGTCGATTCGAAAATATTAATATCGCCGCTGCTACGGCAGCAGCGTTAATATCGCTTCGTATTTAGGGTTAAACTGATAAGATTTCACTTATTGCGTATGTAATTCTGTTAAATATGATAGCATTGAGTAGATTTGGGTTCCATCCTGACACTAACCTAACACTAACACCGCTGTAAACCTGCTATGAGCAGAGTTAGAATTTCCATGTTTAAACGATCAGTGTTAGCCCTAACACTGCTCCATGCATACCAACTTTTCTGCACTAAACCAGAAATCCCACCCTATATGCGTTTTGGCTCGCTAACACCGCTCCATGCATACGGCCCCTGGTCCAGAACTGTGGGGGTAAGTAACTAGGCCTTCACTCCCTCTATTCCACTTCCACCTCGAGTTTGACCTGGGCAGACGGAAACTATTGGTTCTGATTGGCGGCAACCGTGACCTCATTAGGCTGGGGAGGCAGCAATCCGTCAGTGTTGTCAGTTTTGTTCTTTTCTGTTAAAGCTGCATAGTCCGATGAAATAGCAAATTTTCAAAACCAAACCAATTATCTAGATTAGATTCTACATATCTAACTTAGATACTGATGCACTTATTAAGCATTTGTTTCTGCGTAGAAGGCAATACTGAGTCAATTTAACAGAACCTGTTACTGCAGAAGTCTATGGTGTCAAAGTTTTGGCAAGCTTGCCAAAACTAATTTTCCATATTTGCACTCAAAATATCTCAAAAGTTTACCATTTAAAATAAAAGTAACTTTGAAGTAATGTAAATTAAATACTAGTGATCGATTATTTTGCCAGGTCGCCAAAAAAAGTTTGGATTAACCGATCGTTTGATTTAACCGAGGTTGGTTTAATGGGGTTAAACTGTATATACATAAAAAAACAATAATCATAGTGTCCACATACATTGTACATTCATAATGCAACCGCGTTTTTGCCAAAGCCAAGTCAAAGTCAAAGCTTGGTTAAACCAATGATCAGTTAATCCAAACAAATTTCTAGGGTCCCTTCAAGTTTGGTTTAACGGGGTTATACTGTATTGCTGAACACCAGGCTATGTAGTGACGAGTGTCTAATTTAGAGTCATTGGTATAAAGTTGCGCAGTTCGATGGGTCTTTCCTGAGACACCGGCGGAGCTCGGAATGTCCGTATTACCACCCTGGTCCTCCCAGACCACTATATAGGGTATTCACGTGACGTCACGAACCGGATGCGCGGCCATTGTGGCGATATCCACTAGTAAACATCCGATAGAGTTTGCCTGTACGTGCAGTGGAAAACTTCTATTTCATTCAAAATTAATAGAAATCCGGAACCCTAACCATATAAATTTAATATAATCTATTCGTTGAATATGTTTTCTATATGTGTACCAAGCGATTTGTTTCTAGGTGGTGTGGTTTTAGAGATATTTCACTTTTTCGGTATGAAGATTGCTCACGACCATTGACAATGCCTTGAGTTTGCCGGTACGTGCCGTACAAAACGTCTAATTCGTTCAAAATTAATAGAAATCCAGAACCCTAACCTTATAAATTTAATATAATCTATTCGTTGAATATGTTTTCTATATGTGTACCAAGCGATTTGTTTTTAGGTGGTGTGGTTTTAGAGATATTTCGCTTTTTTTGTGTGAAGATTGCTCACGACCATTGACAATGCCTTGAGTTTGGCGGTACGCACAGTGCAAATGATTAGTTTTATTCAAAATTAGTAGAAATCCAGAACCCTAACCTTATAAATTTATTGTAATCTTATTGGTAAACATGTTTTCTATATGTGTACCAACCGATTTGTTTCTAGGTGGGTTAGCTTTATAGATATTTCACTTTTTCTGTATGAAGATTGCTCATAGCCATTGAGTTTGCACTGTGACAGTGTGTTATTATTGTGGTTACTATCGCCACAATGGCCGCACTTCCGCTTAGCGTGACGTCAGTGCATACCCTATATTTGGAACAGGTGACCTACTTCTGGAGGTCACGTGGTGCTGCCTCCTATGGTGATTTTTATAGACCTATTTCATATGACATCAGCATAGGTATTTAGGTCAGTGCACACGCCTTTTGGCTGCAGGACAACACACTGTCATACCGCAAACTCAATGGCTATGAGCAATCTTCATACAGAAAAAGTGATATATCTCGTGAGACCACACCACCTAGAAGCAACCCGTTTGGAACACATATATAAAACATATTCAATGAATAGATTATATTAAATTTATACGGGTAGGGTTCTGTATTGATATTAAATTTGAATAAAATAGACATTTTGCACTGTGCGGACCGGCAAACTCAATGCATTGTCAATGGCCATGAGCAATCTTGAATTATCTTCATACAGAAAAAGTGAAATATCTCTAAAGCCACACCACCTAAAAGCAACCCGCTTGGAACACATATAGAAAACATATTCAACGAATAGATTATATTAAATTTACAAAATTAGGGTTCTTCATTTCTATTAATTTTGAATAAAATAGACCTTTTGCAAAGCGTGTATCGGCAAACTCAATGCATTGTCAATGGTCGTGAGCAATCTTCTTACAGAAAAAGTGAAATATCACTAAAACTACACCACCTAGAAGCAACCCGCTTGGAATACATATAGAAAACATATTCAATGAATAGATTATATTAAATTTAAAAGGTCAGGGTTCTGCATTTCTATGAATTTTGAATAAAATAAACGTCTTGCACTGCGTGTACTGGCAAACTCAATGGCAGTGTGCCTTCGTTCTGCAGCCAAGCTGTGCGTGCATACACACTGTTTATAAACATTGAAAGGGGTCTATAGACTTATTTCATATGACGTAAGCATAGGTATTTAGGTCAGTGCACACGCTGCTTGGCTGCAGGACAACACACTGTAGCTTGGTACCCCACTACCGAGACCAAGCTAGACACACTATCACACAGCAAACTCAATGGCCGTGAGCAATCTTCATACAGAAAAAGTGAAATATCTCTAAAACCACACCACCTAGAAACAAACCGCTTGGAACACATATAGAAAACATATCCAACAAACAGATTATATTAAATGTATAAGGTTAGGGTTCTGTATTTCTATTAATTTTGAATAAAGTTGACGTTTTGCATTGCGCGTACCGGCAAACTCTATGCATTGTCAATAGCCGTGAGCAATCTTCATACAGAAAAGGTGAAATATCTCTAAAACCACACCACATAGAAACAAACGGCTTGGAATACATATAGAAAACATATTCAACGAACAGATTATATTAAATATATACAGTTAGGGTTCTGATTTCTATTAATTTGGAATAAAATAGATGTTTTGGAGTGCGCATACCAGCAAACTCAATGGATTGTCAATGGCTGTGAACAATCTTCATACAGAAAAAGTGAAATATCTCTAAAACCACACCACCTAGAAACAAACCGCTTGGAACACATATATAGAAAACATATTCAACGAACAGATTATATTAAATTTATAAGGTTAGGATTCTGCATTTCTATTAATTTTGAATAAATAAACGTTTTGCACTGTGCATACCGGCAAACTCAAGGGTAGTGTCCATTCGTTCTGCAGCCAAGGTGCGCACGCATACACAATGTTTATAAACATTGAAAGGGATCTATAGACTCCCCTGTGCTCGCACGGGACGCGGTGGCCGAATCGGTTGAGCGCAGGCTTCGCGTGCGGAAGGTCAGGAGTTCGATTCCCGGTCGAGTCAAACCAATGTCCTAGAAAATTGATACTTGTAACTATCTAGCCTGGTGCTCGGCATTGCTAGGATAGGGCAAGGACTGGTTGGCTCAGCATCAGGATATTGTGTGACCGAGTGCCACTACCTGGGTTTGTAGGCATTGATCAGAACCCACCTTTGTGGCGAGGTTTTGAAGAAGCACCAGACCATAAATCCTTGCACCCCTCACCTCCCATCCCCACCTCATCATCATCCTCCCCCTCCCTCCCCACACACACTCAACATTCCACCATTTCTACTCAATCAACAGTGAACATCAACCAACCCGCCTCTCCTAGATAAATTAGGTACCCGACCAGACCAACTTGAGAATAGCAACTTATGAGACACAGCTGCCTCCCTCTACAACTCGCCTACGATAACAGCACAGTTTACGCAGCAATCTGCCACCACAGCTCATCATACTGAACTTATCCTGCCCGTATGCATGGGTCGGTGTTAGCGGCATTTGGTGTTACAGCCTGACACCGTTTAGCTATCACCAAGGTCGGGAACTATGTTAAGCGGTATGCAGGAGCGCGTAACACTTTCATTATAGCTAAACGTGAATTTATTTATAGATTTGGGAAATCCCTCTGAGCCTGTTGCTGACGAGCACCGCTATTTCCCAATATCACCGCCGATTCGGCGGCCGGGAACCAGCAGCCTTTTTACAGGTCAGCCTGTTGCCGGCGAGCAGTGCGGCGGCGATTTGTTTAGTTTACATTCGTCGATTGGAAAATATTAATATCGCCGCCGATGTAACTGCTACGTTAATATCGCTTCGAATTTAGGGTTAATTTAATGAAATTTCACTTATTGCGTATGCAATTCTGTTAAATATGATAGCATTGAATAGATTTGGCCCTAACCTAACACTAACACTGCTGTAAACCAGCTATGTATCTGGTTTAGCTTAACCTAGTTTAAACTTTTGGTGTTAGGCCTATCACTGACCGTGCATGCGACTTTTCGCAGCTAAACGGCGGGTTCCCGCCAAACACCGTTTTGGCTCGCTAACACCGACCCATTCATAAGGGCCCAGATGGCTAACCGGCTAACCAACCTTCTTAGTTTACTAATCTACCCGCAGGAATACATATATGTAATCTAATGCTTACGGCTAGAAGAGGGGTGCCTCAGCGCTGAAAAAGTGTATATTCCGCCAAAAAACTTATTTATCAACAATAACAAAAATACTGCAACTTTAATTAGCATAGCAACTTTAACTAACGCGTTAGCTCATCTCTTACACCCCCCAATGCTCACTCTCTCCGATTTCCCCAATTCTTCCTCACATACCAGGGTTTTCACCAGAAAAGAAATTGAGGGTACGCAGAATTAGGGGCTGCGGGGGGGGGACTGGAGGCTTTGTTGTCTTTGGTTCCTTGAAGAACCTTTAACAAAAAAAATTCCCAACAATTTGAGGGTACGGAGTCCTACCATAAAAAAATGTAAGGGTACAGAATTTTTTACTCGTTTTACCTTCTGGCAAAAACCCCGCGTACCACATTACATCCATTGTTCCAGCTCGGATACGGTGTCGAACAGCGTCTTCTCCACAGATGGACATGGTGTCGAAGCTGAAAACGAAGACATTCGCACAAACAAAACAAACAAAACAAAAAAGACCCCGCAGTGCGAGTAAGAAGTGGCGCTGTGCGCGTGTACTTACACGAGCAGTACTCCTGCAGCTGATGGAACTCTGCCGGGCTTAGTTTCTCCCATGGCCGCGCCATGACGCCAGCCACACGTGATCACGTGGTCCAGGCGGGGGGAGGGGGGGCTAGGCCTCAGACGACACCTCCATACACGTCACGGAGCGACGTCAAGCACGTTCTGACGTCACACACACGTCACATCCGTCCTAACTAACCCCGGCGGTCTAGCATTCCACCACAGCGCGACGCGACGCGACCTCCCAACCCCCTCCTCACCCGTCACTCGGTAATTCCAACGTCCTCAAGGTCACCTGGCAAGGTCACCTGGCAAAGTCACCCAGCAAGGTCGCCCTGCAAGGTCACCCCGTAAGGTAGCCCTGCAAGGTCACCAAGCGAGGTCACCCTGCAAGGTCACCCACCAAGGTCGCCCTGCAAGGTCACCTGGCAAGGCCACCCGGCAAGGTCACCCCGCAAGGTCACCCTGCAAGGTCACGCGCCGCCAACCCCCACGGTCAGGGCCGAGTGCGGGGCGGAGAGCGGCGGTCCGGAAGTAGAGGAGGGGCGGGGGCCGCCAGGCGGCGCGGCGTCACCCGTCACGTGACCGCTCTCTTCAGCTGGTGCCCGGCGTCAGTGTGGGCGGGGCGCAGTGGTTGCGGCGCTGGGCGACCACCAGAGGGCGCCAGACGCCCCTTCCCAGCATGCTCTCCTCCTCCTCCTCCCTGGGGCGTCGGCACTACGTGAAGTCCTCCTCGTACGTACTCATTCCGGCTGAGGCTAGATAGGGGGTGGAAGAGAGGAGACAGAGGTGAGGTCAAGAGTCAAGGGTCAAAGGTCAAAGGTCAAGCGCAATACATAACATAAATATATATAATCATATTATATAGTGATAGAAATATGCCTAATTTTTAACTTGTCCACCGGACAAGTCTGGTGTGATTTTCAGTTGTCCGTCTGAATTTGCACTTGTCCCGGACAAGCGGACAAGCTCTTATTTCGAACGCTGCATATACACATACAGTCAACCCATCGCCAATCGGGACTACCTGCTTTCTTCCAAGCACCAACTACTTACTACATTAGCAAGATTCATCATCATCAATCACCATCAATCATTATCATCATCGTCATCATCGATCTCTTAAGGCTCTGTCACACATCACAGGATTGGGGAAACAGAAAGAAACAAAGTCTGTTGATATCCAGCAATGTCTGGTTTGTGTCCGCTGCATATCCGTTTATCCGGCCCGATCCGTTACAAGTTTTGAACATGCACAAAACTTGGAACAGATGCCGCCGGATTGACGTCTACGGTTCTTGTCTGGTTTTAGTTTGTTTAGCCCGCTTATCGTCCATTGGCTATCCATTCATGTCCGTTTCATGTCCGTTTCATGTCCATTCGTCCGGCGGCCTTTGACCCGATATCGCAACATTTTGACACATTTTAATACATTTTGATACTTATCACGCCCGAACACCACCGGACTAGAAAATTCTGTCCGTTGCTCAATCCGGCATAGTGTGACAGGCACTTTAACTGTGAGGGTTATTGGGGCACCTCAGATGGCCAGTTTTTCTCCACTTTTTTCCTGTTTTACATTGCCCCCTGACAACCATAGACAATCTAATGGCCGGTACACACCTACCGTTTGTGCGCGCACACCTCCCGTTTACGATCGAAAACTGCCCGTTTCGCGCACAAAAATCGCTAGGTGTGCGCCCCCCCGCGCACACCTAGCGATTGCGATTCGTGCATAAAACTAAGTTTTTAGTGCTAAAAGCGGCCGTTTACGATTGCGATTCGCGATTCGAAAAACGAATCGGCCCGTTTTCAGTTTTAAGCGGGTCAGGTCGAGTCGCGAGTTTTAGTGCGCGAATCGTAAACGGTAGGTGTGTACCGGCCATTAGCAAGATTGGTTACGGTTGTCTAAGGCTTTGTTAGAGTTGGCTAGTGTTTGGCTAAGGGGCTCCAATCAGGAGAAGTTGTAACTTCTAGAATTCTAAAGCGTTATATCCTGTTTCAAACAAACAGCACCAGCTACCCTGTAAATGTAATTGTTATTTGTCAGATTTGATTTCAAAACACAAGTGGAGAAGAGAGTGAATGAATGAATGAATTTGTGGTGTTCTCTGTGGCGAAGTGGTTAGGATGTCTGACTTTTTTATAGGTCGGGCTCCAAATCTGAAGGTTGGAGGTTCGATTCCCCATGCCCCCACCTCTGCCACTTTGGATTTCCACCACTGTGTATAACTTACAGCGTCATCAAAGGCTGGTTGCTCTCATACCATGTCTATGTGGTGTGGGAGGTTAAAAATCACTTGGGTCGGTAAAAGTGTAGGCTCGGGCTTTCTATCGACCAACTGTCTCATGGTTAAAACAAGTCTATTCAGACTTATCCATGATATGCAGTATGAATGAATGAATGAATCAGTCAATCAATCAATCAAATAAAATGGTGTTTGTATTAGTTTCTCGGCTGAAAGATCACCCCTTGAGGAAATCATACGGTTAGTTGCCTTACTACATGTTTATGGTTAAATAAAACTCAATTCATGTGAATCATTGCATGTGTAAAATCATCCGAACAATTCCTTCTTCCTGGTCCACTGACAGTGATCCGTGACTGGCATTCAAGTACTGTCACCTCAATGCAGAACTTCACATACATCTGTGATAGGCCGTATGGTCGGTCTTCCCCCTGGACTGCGACACAACGCAATGCGGAGAGAAGACGAAAAGACTAAATGTATGACTCATAGGTTTATTTCTAGCTATCCTCCGCCCACTGCAGTGTCACAGAACCACATGACCTGCCCCCGGACCAGCCAGGCCGCAGGTAACCTTTCAGTGTGTGTGTGTGTGGGGGGGGGGGCGAGCTGGTCATAGATGGGGTGGGGGTGGTCCACCCATTGACCCACCCTCTGTGTAGTCTGCTGCCACCTGTCGTCATAAGCGGGCAGCGAAGTCCCTGCCTCCAGTACTTGGTGGTGAGGCTCGTGAACGGACTACTAGTACTAAGTATACATATTCATATTCATATATATATATATATATATATATATATATATATATATATTATATATATATTATATATATATATTATATATATATATCGCGTATACAGACCCTCTGTATACGGATGTAAGTCAGAAGGACTCCGGCTATACTACTCTGCTAATTACCACGATTGCGGTTCCCGGGTTCGATGCCAGGTGGACGGGCGGCGCTGCTGTCTGCGTACGCCCCCCGCCGGGCCAAGGTGCACTGGACTTGCCACTTGCCTGCCAGCTGCACCCCAAGCAACACCTGCGGGTTTTTTTTGTGCGTGATAGGGGGGCGTTCCCAGACATATGCAACACATGTCTGATTATTGCGGTCCATGTGGCCAAAAACACGCATTGCCCGTAAACGAGTTGTGTCTAGGCGGTTAGCGGCAAGTACGAAGCGGGCAACAAGAGCGCATCCGTTGGTAGACGCAAAGCAGAATATGTCTACAGAGGTTAAGGCAGAAGTGCGTGGCGCGACTAGTGTGTCGGGAGACGAAAATTTGTCGGCGGAAGAAGCAGCTTTGAAGACAGAAGTAGACGCGTTGGAACGGAAGCGGCGAGTGGCAGCCTTGAGGAAGCAGTGTAAACTCGTGGAGGAAGAGCTGCGTGCATTGGACGTTTCGGAAGAGAGGGGGGCGTAGCAAGTCTGGCCACGCACGCCGGTGTCACCGGCACAGAAGTTCGTCCTCGTCCAGCTCTGGGAGTCGAACACCCAGCTTGGAAAGGAGGCGGCAGCGTAAGTGGACCCTCAAGCACCATACAGTCGATAGAAAGCAAGTAAAAAGGTTTAATCCCCATGAACTAGTCGAGGCTACCTGTGCGTGGTTTCAAGACAGTAGTGCGTATGAGGACTTGAAGGCTTGTCAAGCTATGCTAAACCACATAAGTTACATAAGCTCTAAAGCGAAACATAATAATTTCACTAATAATGGTCACATAGCGTACGACACAGGTGTTCGGAAATTGGCGCAAAAGCAAGGTTTTCAGGCATTTGTGGTAGGGAATAGCGACTTGTCGCTAAGACATAACGCGTATGAAAATATTAAAGGGTTGGCGGTTCGATTCCCCGTGCCCCCAGCTCTGCCAATTTGGATTTCCACCGCTGTGTATAACTTACAGCGTCATCAAAGGCCGGTTGCTCTCATACCATGTCTATGTGGTGTGGGAGGTTAAAAATCCCTTGGGTCGGTAAAAGTGTAGGCCCGCGCTTTCTATCGACCAGCAGTGGAATGAGGAAGACCAGTCGTCTATGACTGAAATTTCCCTGCTTAAACAACTAATGGACCAAAAAAAGAAAAAAAAAAGACAGTAACAAATCTGGTGTAGCCAATACTGGCGCAACTAACGCGTCAAATCGTCTGTTCATGCGTGACGGGAAAAAGCCGTGTTTTCCACATAATGGTGAGCAGGGTTGTTCACGTGACAATATGACGTGTGATTACGGGCATTGGTGTTCGCGGTGCGGTAGCCGTAGCCATAAGCGTTCAAAATGCCGTAGAGATTGAAAGAATAAGGTTAATGATAGGAAAAGTAATAAGTGCCGTAATGATATTAAAACTAATTCTAATCATTTAAATCCACTTATTAAGGCTACGGCTAGTAGTAGTTACTGTGTTAATGAGGCTATAGTTAAGAAGGGTGAAGGGTGTGCTTCTCCAACTCTGCTAAATTTAACTGACCATTTGGTACCGGTGCATGATGCCGTACCTGTTAATTATACCAATAGTGGACAGGTATGGCTACCAGCTTGGAAGCCAATTAGCGTAGACTGGTTAAATGTTTCTAGTACAGGTAATATATAGTCACTGCTTATGATAAACATGCTAGGATGGCAGTTGAGTGCACTTTTGTTGTGACTTATGGCTGTTTTCAAGATTGTTGTGGTTGTACGCATAGAATTGCTGGTGTTGCAGCTCAGATAAAGCCTTGTTGGGTGTTTGTGGAATCTTTTTTCCAGGGAGACACTGACCCTAACTGGGAGTTTATCCTGCATGGAGCCATTTTCGGTTTTAAAATTATTGATGAACAATTTAATAATTCTTATACTTGCACTTATACAAGCAAAGATAATAATACTCATAATTTATTCATAAAATCTAAATTGCAAGCTGAAGTCGACAAGGGCTACATTTCGGTCACTGATGTTTTGCCTACTTGCTCCCAAGACATGTTTTGTGTGCCTAAACCTGGTAGTTCTGGCTTCAGAGTTATAATAGACTGTAGTAAGCCCTATGGTAAATCGGTTAATAATTTTGTCTCTGAAACGTGTTGTAAATTCCGTTACAAAAGTGTAGACACTTTATTGAACCTGCTTGTGCATGAAGATTATATAGCTGTAATCGACATACAGGACGCTTACCGAGCCGTCAGCATTCACCCATCAGACCGGTGTAGGCAGGGGTTGATATGGGAAATTGATGGTAAGAAAAATTAATTTTTGGATAATAGGCTCTCTATGGGGCTTTCTTCCAGTCCATACATTTTCACCAAATTATCAGATTACGTGTACCGTTGTGCAGTTAGGCATGGTAATGATCAGCTCCTTTGCCTTGCCCCTCCAGTCAGGTTGCTGTATATATAGCGTGGCTATCTCATAGCTTGAAATATAGTTCTATTACAAATTACTTATCTGCTTTAAATTTTTTCCGATCTGAGGATTCAGAGCCCATAGACTATAAGAACCACACAGTGAAGACTACTTTGGGAGGTGTCAAGCGGATTCTCGGGTGTGAAGTAAAGACTGCTAAGCCTATATTACCTTCCAATTTATTATTAATGTTTGATTTTTTGTCTGACTCCCATGGTCATATTGCTACTAGGGCTGCAATCTTAACAGCCTTTAGAGGACTGCTGCATAAGTGTCAGTTGACACAGTCCGATTCGACCCTCAGGAGGGCAGATTTTGAGTTTTTCCCTTGGGGGATGATTATCTCTGTCAGACGTTCAAAAACTATTCAATTTAGTGAATGTGAGCTACTGATTCCAATTTCTGCTTTGAAGAATAAGGCCCTTTGCGCCGTCCACTGGACGAGATTGCATTTTAATCAGGTGCCTCTGTCACGCGACGTGTCAGCTTTTCAAGTTCCTTCTCCGTTAGGGGGCTATAAACCATTGTCTTATGCTGTTCTTCAATCGACAATTAAATATTTGTGTGTATTGTCAGGGCTCGACCCTGTCGATTACTCTTGTCATTCGCTCAGGAGGGGTGGTTGCACCTTTTTGCACATGCAAGGTGCAACTATCGAGGAGATTAAGGCGCGTGGTGATTGGAAGTCTGATTGTGTTTATCGTTATATTGCCTTGCCTATCTCTGACCGTATTCTAAATGACATGCGAGTAGCAGCCTCTATTGATCTATGTACATAGTTGATCATAGTTTCTTTTTTTTCTTTTCTCTTCTTTTCTTTCTCTTCTTCTTCTTGGCTGGGTCGGGCTTCAGCCCTTGGCAGTTGGCCCAGCCAGATGTCATTTGATGTGATGATTCCACTATGTCTGGTGTACCATATTGTATAGTGCATTGATTATTGACTAAATACTTCTGATGATGATTGTTCATCCAAGATCATGTTATGCTATTGTCGTACATTACCAAGATTACTGAGAATAAATGATGTCGCCCTTATGTATAACATTACATTCGACTTCTAGCCTCCTTCGTTACACATATATATATGTATATATATGATGTATAAGAATTATGCGAGTATAAAGGCACGAAAGGGATTATATTATAACCAGATGGGATGGCCGAATGAGTTAGAGCGTCCGTCTCCCGTGTTGGTAGATCATGGGTTCGAATCCTGGTCGAGTCAAACCAATGACTTAAAAGTTGATACTTGTCGCTTCCTAGCCAGACGCTCGGCATTATTAGGATATGGCAAGGAGCAGTGGGATGAGGAAGACCAGTTGTCTGCGACTGAAATTCCCCCTGCTTAAACAACTAATGTACCAACAACAACAAAATGTTTATTTCCTACCTTATTACTGATGGGGTGGCTTACTTGATGTATGGCCCCCCATCCAACCACGTGACCGGTGGCTCCATTTTAACCACTGCCGGCACACTTCTATACTGGACGCTACACTGTCACTTGCGCCCGAGAATATATATATATAAATAAAAGGTCAAATATATATATGTGTATATATATGGCGATATAATATATATGCTCATAATTTATTATGTGAACATAAATTATGTAATGTTCTAGTACTTCACATGGCAAAGGTCAAATGAATGTGCTTCGTAAACTAGCTGGTGGCGCCACAGTGGTGATTCCCCTAACTAACTGCTTAACTGTCAGTTGTTGAAGATAAATTTTATTAACATAAAATTGCATAAGTAGAGTAAACTATTATTAATATAAACTCTTCAGCAGTGAGTGATAAGGGCAGCGAAGAATTAGTTCGATCCTGTGTACATACGTGACGCCACTGGTAGCGGCATCTTGCATAGTATATCATCATAGATCATCATTGGTAACTACTTTTCGCAAAATAAATTTAAAATATAATTTCTTTTTATATTTGGTCTATAGTAACGACATAGTTTCTGTGTGGAATTGCCTCAACCGGACACAGTGGCCTTCTTCCCGAGCAGGAAGTAGTGGGATCAATCCCCGCCCGAGTCAAACCAACAACTTCTCACTACCGAGCCTCATAACTGGATGTGGTAGCGCAATCGGTAGAGTGCAGAGACAAACCAATGACGTACCAAATTTATACTTGTCACTACCTAGCCTGGCGCTCTGCATTACTAGGATAGGGCAAGGACTGGTTGGATTAGTATGACGATAACATGACTCAGTGGGATATCGCGTCATTGTGTCAGTGACATGGTATCCCAGTGGTGCAGCAGTACACAGCTGCCATGAGTGAACACAGTCACAAGTTGGTAGGTACCCATTGTGGTGTAACCTCAGATTTTGCTAGGACATAAAACCACAGGAAGCATCGATCCTGTTGTTTTTCTGTTTAATTGTTAACTGTTTCTACCTTCAGCCCCAGTCACACCTACCCGGACCAGCCCCAGATTTTGAGCCGGACCATCCCCGGACCAGTCGCCCGGACTGTCCCGGACAGCCCCGGATAAAATGGCTATTTTCGTCGTTTTTTTGCCTAGCGGTCACACGTACCCGGTCGGTGCGATCCGGGGGTGGTCCGGGGCCTGTCCGAGTGTCCGGGGATGGTCCGGGACTGTTTCACTAATACTACTACTACTACTACTACTACCATGCCGGATCGAGCCAGGATGCCACGCCGGATCACCACAGACGAGCCACGGATCACCCGGATCGCCACGGACCACCCCGGATGACGGTCCAGGGCTCGTCCGGCCTCTGATCCGGGTAGGTGTGACCGGGGATTTAAGCCCCAGTCACACATAGCCGAATGACCCCCGGATTTTGAGCCGGACCACCCACGGACCAACGGCCCGGACTGTCCCGGACCGCCATGGATAAAATCACTGTTTTCGCCGATTTTTGCCTCGCAGTCACACTTCCCTGGACGAGCCCCAGACGAACCCCGGACCAAAGGCCGGACCGACCCGGACCACCCCTGGACTGCGCCCAGAACGGCCCCAGATGAGCCCGGACTGGGCCGGACCGGCCCCTGACGAGGCCGGACCACCCCCGGACTGCCCCGGACCACCCCCGGACTAACCCGTATCACCCCTGGTCTTACAGGGGCAGTCCGGGAGTGGTCCGTGGCTAGGCCGGGGGTAGTCCTGGATAGCCCGGGGATGGCCGGGTCAAACCGTGGCTCAAAATGACCCCCGACCACCCCCGGACAGGCCCGGTCCACCCCAGACCACCCCCGAAATACCCAGATCACCCCCAGTCCACCCCCGGACCACCACCGGATCAGGCCGGATTGAGCCCGGATCGCAAAATCCCCCGGACCGCCCCGGATATTTTTTAACATTTTAAAACATCCGGGGCTGAGCCCGGACGGCGCCGGACAAGCCACGGATCAGGGGGTGTCGGCACGGATGACCCACGGATCATCCGGGATGGCAGTCCGGGGCTCGTCCGGGCCCTGATCCGGGTATGTGTGACTGGGGCTTTAAGAAGCGCATCAGCTTGTGAGACACAACATGACACATTAAAAGCCAACTTATCTTTTTCTCAGCCTAGTTTCCTCTGCCTTATCATTAATCATAATGTTTATTTAGACTGGTTCAACAATAACAATAAAGTATTGGCCATGTGGCCTTTTTTTAAAGCACACTCCTCAGTCTGACCCTCAACATGAGTAGACAACATAACTACGGGATGTCATGATGTCACGACATACCGCATGCCCATATAAGGAATGTCTCCGACAGATGAGCTACAGATTATCCACCCTGCGATAACCTTTTGTTCGTTTGTGTGTTGTTGTTTTACGTCCTAGCAACATCTAAGGTCATATCAAGGCAGGTGCCCACTTGTGACAGTGCAGACTCATGGCGACTTTATACAGTGCTGTCCCACTGGGAAATCAGGCCACCAGAACCATGACCTGATATCCCACTCAGTCACATTATTCTGACACTGAGCTAACCAGTCCTTGCCCTATCCTATTAGTGTCGAGTGCCAGGCTAGGAAGTGACAAGTATCAATTTTAAAGTCATTGGTTTGACTCGACCGTGAACCGAACTCCTGACCTTCCGCACGCGACGTCCGCGCTCTACCGATTAGGCCACCACGCCTGGTGATTGGATAACGATGGCCAACTATTTGATGAGATTTAGGTCCATCAATTGATTATCATTCTGGCACTATTTGATATCATACCAGGATGGGTACTAAATAATGACAGCGTTTGGTGGCTTTATAGTGCTGCCCCACTGAGATACAATGACAGCGGCACCATGACTACAATCTCCCACCCGGTTACATTATCGTGACACTGAGCCAACCAGTTCTTGTCCTATTCTAGTATACCTGTGCAGCAGGCAAGGTAGCGATAAGCGACAAGCGACATGCGTACGGCGAGTGCCAATTTTTGTAAGTCTTCGGCTAGCTTGACTCGGCCGGAGACAGGAAGCGGATGCTCCACCACTAGGCCATCCCAGCCGCCTGTCATGATATATTTAAACATTGTTATAGAGTAACAGTCACAGGCGACCTTCAGGTTGAACTCTGACCTCTGAGCGCTAAATACAGACGGTGTGACCATCGAGGCGACCATTTCAGGGGTGGGGGGGGGGGGGGGAGTCAATTGATTAATTAATGCGACATTTAGATATCAGTTCACAACAAATTCCGCTTGGTAATTAGAAGAAAAAAATAATAATCACCTAACCATCTATTAAAACGTAAATCGCGACGACAAAATTCGCTTAGAATTTCGAGAAAATTTGCGCTGTCTATAAAATGAGCAGATGGGGAGAAAACAGATCGTAAAAGATCTGATGAAGGACTGGAAAAAAAAACCACCAAAAATACCTACCCAAAAAAAAAACAGTGTTTCATTACACTAATAACTGCGGTACCTTTAAACAAAGATCTCCAGATCCTAAAAATCTAAACTATTTTGAACTTGGAGTTAAGAAGCGCGAGTCCAATGAAGAATGAAAACATATCCTTGGAAGGAGCCTAGGTCAAGTAGGTCACGCAGGGAAGCAAGTTAGCGGGAAGTGACGTTACTTCAAATTCATGACTATCCAATCGTCAATATATTCATGAATATTCAATCGGCAAATCTTCTCAGTGGCTTCACCGTCCTGATATGACCTTAGATGTTGCCAGGACGTAAAACAACATCAAACAAAATCTCAGTGGCTTCCTTCTTCTCCTTCTCCTTCCCTCTCCACCGGACGCAGTGGCCTAGTCGGTAGAGCGCAGGCTTCCCATGCAGAAGGTTTGGAGTTTGAATCCCAGCCGAGTCAAACCAATGACATACAAAATTGATATCTGTCACTTCCTATCCAGGCGCTCGGCATTAATAGGATAGGACAAGGACTGGTTAGCACGGTATCAGGATAATGTCACAATGTGGGATACCGGGTCATGGTGCCAGCGGCTTAGTCTCCTAGTGGGCAGAACTATAAAGTCGCCATGAGCGCGCACTATGACAAGTCAACATCCATCCTAATGACCTTAGATATTGCGAGGATGTAAAACAACAACAAACACTTTGTTATTCTTCTTTGTTAGCTAATATTACTCTTCGATAAATATTTACAAATTCATCCGAACATATTTTCTGGCAACTCCCTTGACCCCCTGGTGTTGGATGGATGAGCCTATATAAATCAATATGGGACAAAACGCTAACATTTTGGCCTTTTTCTCAAGTTCGGAGTATCATATCTTCAAGGATTGTTTGTTTGTTGTTTTACGTCCTAGCAACATCTAAGGTCATATCAGGACGGGTACCGACTTGTGACAGTGCACACTCATGGTGACTTTATAGTGCTGTCCCACTGGGAAACCAGGCCGTCGGCACCATGACCTGGTATCCCACTCAGTCACATTATCCTGACACTGAGCACACCAGTCCTTGCCCTATCCTAATAATGCCGAGCGCCTGGCTAGGAAGCGACAAGTATCAATTTTAAAGTCATTGGTTTGACTCGACCGGTATCTTCAAGGAAAATAGAGTGATCACCAAAACAAAAATAACTTATACTCTATGGATAAAGGACTATCAGGTTCTACAACCACAGACTACACATTATAAATCGAATTACAGATCATCAAATATGGCACTTTGGCCAAATTTGTAATGTTAATACATGAGGTTTTTTTTTTTCAATTTTCAAGAATTGACATTTTAACAACTATACATATTTCTGCCTTGAAAACTTGTGAGCTGGTTCTTTGGGTATAACTAAATCAGATCTTAAGATATGGTCAATGTTATTTGTTAAATAATATCTGTTATGAGTGGATGAAAATGGTTAATTTTACATCGGGTTATGCTGCTACAGTGCTATCAAACTGCAATGGGTAATATCTAAAAAAAAAAGTCAAGAAGATTTCAGAATAACTTTTTCTATGCTCTGTTTGTATCCGAAAGTGTTTAATGAGTGCATCAGTGGCTAAGTTAAATAGGCAGAATCAAATTTAGATAATTGTTTTGGTTTTGAAAATTTGATGTTTCCAGCAGACTCAATCAATCAATAGTTCCGTCCTCTAGTCGAGGGTTGGATGCAATGGTTCTCCACTTGTCCTGATGGTGTGCTGTTCTGATAGACTGTGAATAATTCAAGCCTGTCCACTGTGAAATATTTCTAAACCATGATGTTCTTGGTCTCCCTCTCCCTCTGCTGCCATTCCCCTTCCCTTCCAACAATGTATGGTATTGTAGTGGTCTGCACTGACCTCTCAGGCAAGTAACCACATAGACAGGTAGGCGTGGGGAGTGTGTTGATATCAGGGAGCCTAGGTGGTGTAATGGTTAGCACACTGGCCCGGAATGCAAAGAGATGTGGGTTCGAGTCCCGCTCTAGGCACAGTATTTCCCATTTTCATCACCCCCATGACACTGGTTGCCGTGATCAGGATCCTGTACAAGCTTTGCGCTGTATGGTTGTTGAACCTACCCTGTGTATGTATGTGTTAGTGCATTGCCTGTATGTATGTAATTGTAAGCATTACAAGACTTACAATTCCAGGGGGACGAGTGTAGTGGTCTGCACTGACCTCTCAGGCAAGTAACCACATAGACAGGTAGGCGTGGGGAGTGTGTTGATATCAGGGAGCCTAGGTGGTGTAATGGTTAGCACACTGGCCCGGAATGCAAAGAGATGTGGGTTCGAGTCCCGCTCTAGGCACAGTATTTCCCATTTTCATCACCCCCATGACAGTATATTGAACTCTGACGAATGATTCTGGCCAAAATAAATAAGTTTCTTTGTCTGTATAGTGGCAAACAAGCCTTTCTTATTGTACATTTTCTTAGAGATTGTCCATGTCTCAGCCCCATACATTAGAGTAGACCACACATAACACTGAAGAATACACTTCCTTCCAGCAGACTATGCAGCTTTAAATATCCAACTTAGATACCGGTGTAGTCATTAAATATTTGTTGCTACATAGAAGGAATATTAAGTCAATATAATAGAACCTACCAGCATTTTGACATGTACACCAAAGATCCAACCTCATCACATATTCTATAGACCATGGCTGAATGAGTGGAACATCAATCTCCCCTTTTGGTAGATCGTGGGATTCGAATCCACAGGCTCAAACCCTGGTCAAGTCAAACCAATGACTTAACAATTTATACTTGTTACTTCCTAGCCATGTGCTCGGCATTATTAATATTAGGATAGGCCAAGGACTGGTTGGTTCAGTGTCAGGATAATGTGACTGAGTGGGATATCAGGTAATGGTGCTGATGGCTTGATCTGCAGTGGGGCAGCACTACATAGTCGCCATGAGTGCACATTGTCACAAGTCGGTACCCATCCTGATATGACCTTAGATGTTGCCAGGATATAAAACTCCAACAACCAACCATATTGTATACGTCGAGTCGTATCCTGTCAAGTGGTGTTCTCTGTGGTGGAGTGGTTAGAGTGTCTGACTTCTTTTCTAGGTCAGACTCCTAATCTGAAGGTCAGTGGTTCGATTCCCCGTGCCCCCACCTCTGCCAATTTGGATTTCCACCGCTGTGTATAACTTACAGCGTCATCAAAGGCCAGTTGCTCTCATACCATGTCTATGTGGTGTGGGAGGTTAAAAATCCCTAGGGTCGGTAAAAGTGTAGGCTCAGGCTTTCTATCAACAAACTGTCTAATGGTGAAAACAAGTCTATTCAGAATTATCCATGATAGGCAGTATAAATCTTCGAGAAAAAAAGTGAGTAGATCGCAAAGGTTATAATCCCATTTGCGTAGTTGTAGTACGCGAAAACAATACTGCTCAAAAGGAACTGGGTGTGGTGCCTTCAGCCACACCCATCTCTTCAACTTGAAGCAGGCCACGCACAAACCGGGCACCAGCATGTAGCGCGACCAGCGACATGAGACTACTGTGAAGCGCATTGTGTGACCAAAAATAGGAAGATTTGAACATTTTATTAGGAAGATAAGTTTGTGTGCGGAAACACGCGGCACAACAGTCGGACATATATCACGACATAGTATAATCATACAATATATTATATATATATATACATATATAATTATATTATATACTTTTTCATACAAGTTCCACCGTGTATCTGTCATTTTCTAGGCTCCGCTTGCCACCTTGAGCTGCTGGTGTCTTTAAGCTGCTGTAAGTTTTTTTGTTTGTTTGGTTTTTTTATTATTGAGGCTGTATTTATACTGTCCATAGCATGTAAGCCCGGGTACCCAGGCTTGTTTTCAATGCTGGCCAGCTGTAGTTTTGTTGTTGTCTTATCAAGTTTTGGTGTTGTCCACCTCCACAGATCGACCACTCCCCTATATCGATCGCTTTATTTGGGTGCCAAACGATCACTATGCAATACCATTGCAACGATAACAAAAAAACTCCCTAAACCTGTCACCTCCCTAAATGGACCGTTTAAAGTCGGTCCCATGGTCGGTCGATTTAAAGAAGTTTTACTGTACGTTTTTAACAACCACCTCCACAGATTGACCACTCCCCAACATCGATGTGGTGTTTTGGTGTTGTCTTACCAAGTAACTGATTTTGCTTTTCGTATTACCAGTAGCTGATTCTGTTTTAGGTGGGTGAAAGTGAAAATCGGAAGATTTGCACATGGAATTGCAATATCAGAAGAGTGTAGCCAAAATCGGTAGTCTTCCTACAAAATCGGCGCACTTGGCATCTCTGCAACATGTCTAGAACAGGACTCGCATCAACATTCCTGCCATTCCATGGAGCGCGTCCTAGTTATTGGACAAGCTAGGTTCTTCCCATTTAAAGTTGCATAATTCAATATATATATATAGTGTGAAACCTTCCTAACCGACCACCTCCCCAGATCGACCACTCCCCTATATCGATCGCTTTATTTTGGTCCCAACAATACCGTTGTAAGAGTATTCTAACTCCCTAAACCGACCACCTCCCTAAATCGACCACTTAAAGTCGGTCCCATGGTCAGTCGATTTAGAGCGGTTTTACTGTATATAGTAAAACCACCTCCACAGATCGACCATTCCCCTATATTGATCGCGCCCCAAACGGTACCCCATACAATACCATCGTAATGATTTTTTTTAAAACCTCTCTAAACCTCCCACCTCCCTAAATTGACCACTTAAAGTTGGTCTCATGGTCGGTCAATTTAGAGAGGTTTTACTGTATTCTCGGGCGCGAAGGACACAGTGTGGCGTCCCGGTTCAGGATCGTGCCGGTGACGGGCGGGGGGGGGGGGGGGGGGGGGGCACACATCAAGTAAAGCACACAATCAATAATAAAGGAGAAAATAAACATATAATAATTCCCTTCCATGCCTTTGTACTCTCATAACGCTTATACATCATATATATATATATATATATATAGTGTCCAACATGCATCACATCCTGGTCATGGCACCAATGCCCAGGAAAACTGTTGCAAGCATTACGAGGCAGCCCGCTCAAGGCCCAGTCAGACCTTACCGGACTGAGTACCGGACACCACCGAACAAAGACTTGTCTAGCCCAGTGGTGTTCGGTATCAAAATGTACCAAAATGTACCGAATGAAACGAATGCTAAACGGACAAGGAATGTACATTAACGAATAGCCACCGGACGGTAACCGAATGTCAAATGGACGTAATGGACTGTTCACGGACGCACAGAAAACATATACTGACCGAATTCCCGCAATAAAACAAAAAACAAAAAAACACCACCGTCAACGGACTTGGCAGGAAGCAAACCGGAGACGTAATGGTTGGGAAACTGACTAAACGGACTAAAGGGACTTAAACCGGGCACCAACCGTACACGTCAGTCCGGTGGTGTCCGGTACAAGTTTTGTGCATGTTCAAAACTTGTACCGGACACCGCCGGACACCACCGGAGATAGAACGGACACGCTGGATGGGTACCGTATATAAACCATACATTGCCGTATTTCACCGGACAGTGTCCGGTTTGTGTCCGTTTCTTCAATCCGGTGAGGTCTGACTGGGGCTTGAGAGTCAGAGCAGGACTCGAAAACAAACGTCTGCCATTCAGGGGCCACTCGCCTGACCACTGGACCGCCTGAGCTCCCACATCCCTGACCCCTGACCCAGCCATCTTGCCCTCTCCCACCTGCCGCACTTGGTGCTTGCTTTACCTGGTGAGGTGAGTGCAGCCCCGGTACAACTAGTGTCTGTCAATCTGAGTCATGAGGCGCTTTCTCACGATCCACGCCTTAGTACTTCTCTTAAAGGTCAGACGTGCAGTGGCGACACTGAGCGGCCAGTTGCCAATTAGTGCCCTGGCCCGCCCCGACTCCTTATTTGGGGCAGGTGGCCAACTTGAGTAGGTCACATGGTGCTGCCGTCAGTGTTGATGTTTACAGCCCCTGTTTACAGCCCCAGTTCGCACTTGTCCAGACTGAGTTTGCTTGCACCTGTGTTACTGCTGGTTAGTCACACATTGTGGCGTTTACACTACAGTAAAACCTCTCTAACCAACCACCTCCACAGATCGACCACTCCCCTACATCGATCGCTTTATTTGGGTGCCAAACGATCGCTATGCAATACCATTGTAACGATAAAAAAAAAAAAACTCCCTTAACCAGTCACCTCCCTAAATGGACCGTTTAAAGTCGGTCCCATGGTCGGTCGATTTAAAGAAGTTTTACTGTACAGTAAAACGTCTCTACCCAACCACCTTCACAGATTGACCACTCCCCAACATCGATCGCTTTATTTGGGTCCCAAACGATTGCCCATACAATACCATTGTAATGATTTTATTTAAACCTCCCTAAACCGACCACTTCCCTAAATGGACCATTTAAAGTCGAGCCCATGGTCGGTTGATTTAGAGAGGTTTTACTGTATTTGCAAAAGAGCGATGGACTGTTAGTGTTACTATGGTGACAGCCCTATTAACCACGGGGCCTCATGATGTTGTTGACTATTTGGATTAAAGTCAGATGCTACTGGGATTAATGAAATATTAGGAGGCGTATAATTTTCAATGCAATAATTAAAGTTGCATAGTCCGATTAAAACACCAAATTTTCAAAACCAAAACACTTTTCTAGATTTGATTCTACATATCCAACTTAGACACTGGTGCCCTTATTAAGCAGTTGTTGCTGCATAGAAGGGCATAATAAGTCAATTAATAGAAACCGTTACTACTGAAGTCTATGGTGTCAGAGTTTTGGCGTGCTAGCCAAAATTATTTTGGCATGTTTTGACGTCAAATATCTCCAAACTTAGCCATTTAAAATTAAAGTTACTTAAAAGTAAAGTAAAGTAGATTATAACGATTAGTTAAATGACGCGAACACACGGGGGGAGTAAAAGACTTTTTATTAAAGTCACTAAGGTTAAAAGTATTACATAAACAAATGCACAATGTTAATGAAGTAACAAATCAACCTGATGCGCACATGCGCGCGCGCGCTGCCCCAATGGGCGTAAGGGGCGCTAAGATAAAGTAATAATAATATGTAATGATGTGTAAGTTCATTTGCCAATGACTAAGTCAATATGCTGGGTGTTGAACCCGGTACCTGCGGGGAGCGGCCGCAGCCGGCCCGCTGTGTGGCGGGCGGCGTGCCCTCCCCCCCCTCGCGCGCCCAGTGTCCCCCCCCCCTCTTGTTCAAAGGGTGGGTGGGAGAGGTCAAAGCTCGTCCTCTGCCATCAGGGCAGCAGCCAGGCTGGGGGAGGGACGAGGCATGCACATCCGAGCGGTTGCTGAGCAGCTCGGGATGCGTGGTGGCAGGGCGCGCGCGGCCAGAAGAGTGAGGGCAGTTAGGGGAGCCGGGAGGTGCCCCGGCTCGCTCCCCTCCCCCCGCCTCCCGCGGGTGGGGGGGGGGCGCGTTTTCCTTTCGCCGTTTCCCCCGCGGCGCGTTTTCCTTGCGCCGACCCCGGCACTGGGGGTCGGATTTCCTCCCCCCCCGCCTATCTTAACGAGGCCGACAAGGTCATTAGTCCTGGGCTATCGCCCGGCGCGGCGACCTCCGTGTTGCGCATTTAAACCCCAACGGCGAGCCGTTGGGCATTATAATATATTTATCTCAGAAAATAGCAAAAACTCAAAAGCATCGGACTATGAAACTTTAACTGCATGTTCTGGATAGCCGTAACCATGCAGTGCTTGAGTGAAGGTGAAAAAGTAGATTGGTTGATTGGTGGTTGCTTTACGCCGTGTCGGCAGCATAGGCCATATTCACGGCGATGTAAGTAAGTAGGTAATTCTAGAAATTTGTTATAATATATATAATATATACACACACATATATACAGGGTTCGAAATGAGAGCTTGTCCAGGACAAGTGACAATTCAGACGGAGAAGTGAAAAACCACACCAGACTTGGATGTGGACAAGTGGTTTTGTTGTGCTCATTTCTATCACTGTAGATATATGTAGATATATATTACATATATACATATTATATAAATATATATATATATCCACAGGTGGGTGCGGGCAGGATGGCTGTACCAGGGGTCTCGCCTCATAGCATAAGGGATGGCAGGCCCACCATCTTGTTGGATAGCGTCAGTTGACGTATTCAGTAAGTCCATATTGGCAGCAACTTACGCATACTGCCTACATCATATGTATAAGTTTCCACCAGCCCTACCGATTCCTGCTATCCCTTTAAAACCAGCTCTACTGATTCATACCATCCCTTTACAACCAGCTCTACTGATTCCCACCATCCCTTTACAACCAGCTCTACTGATTCCTACCATCCCTTTACAACCAGCTCTACTGATTCCCACCATCCCTTTACAACCAGCTCTACTGATTCCCACCATCCCTTTACAACCAGCTCTACTGATTCCCACCATCCATCCCTTTACAACCATCTCTACTGATTCCCACCATCCCTTTACAACCAGCTCTACTGATTCCCACCATCCCTTTACAACCAGCTCTACTGATTCCCACCATTCCTTTACAACCAGCTCTACTGATTCCCACCATCCCTTTACAACCAGCTCTACTGATTCCCACCATCCCTTTCCTACCAGCTCTACTGATTCCCACCATCCCTTTACAACCAGCTCTATTGATTCCCTCGATCCCTTTACAACCAGCTCTACTGATTCCCACCATCCCTTTCCTACCAGCTCTACTGATTCCCACCATCCCTTTACAACCAGCTCTACTGATTCCCACCATCCCTTTACAACCAGCTCTACTGATTCCCACCATCCCTTTACAACCAGCTCTACTGATTCCCACCATCCCTGTACAACCAGCTCTACTGATTCCCACCATCCCTTTACAACCAGCTCTACTGATTCCCACCATCCCTTTACAACCAGCTCTACTGATTCCCCTCCTTTACAACAGCTTACTGATTCCCACTCCCTTTCCTACCAGCTCTACTGATTCCACCATCCCTTTACAACCAGCTCTATGATTCCACCATCCCTTTACAACCAGCTCTACTGATTCCCACCATCCCTTTACAACCAGCTCTACTGATTCCCACCATCCCTGTACAACCAGCTCTACTGATTCCCACCATCCCTTTACAACCAGCTCTACTGATTCCCACCATCCCTTTACAACCAGCTCTACTGATTCCCACCATCCCTTTACAACCAGCTCTACTGATTCCCACCATCCCTTTACAACCAGCTCTACTGATTCCCACCATCCCTTTCCTACCAGCTCTACCGATTCCTGCCATCCCTTTCCTGAATACTGGGAAGACCACTAAATATATACATTAAAACCTCTCTAAATCGACCGACCGTGGGACCGACTTTAAGTGGTCCATTTAGGGAGGTGGTAGGTTTAGAGAGGTAGAATATCCTTACAATGGTATTGTTGGGACCGAAATAAAGCGATCGATATAGGGGAGGGGTCGATATGTGGAGGGGTCGCTATAGAGAGTTTTTACTGTAATAAAACCTTTCCGGCGCGAATGAACATGGGAGGGCGTGTCCGTTAGTGATGAATGGTGCCGCTGGCGGCGCCACCTGTGTAGTGTGGTGGTAGAATGAACAATATTGACAAAAATATCAATAATAATAATAATAGACTTCCCTTCCACGCCTTTATACTCGCATAATACTCATACATCACAATATATACATCACATACGTACATATAATCAGGCAGTGCACTCACATTGTATCAGGTTAGTTTGTTGTTGGGGTTTTACATCCTGGCAACATGTATGGTCATATTAGGATGGGTACCGACTTGTGACAGTGCACATATATGGCAACTTTATAGTGTTGCCCCACTGGGAGACCAGGCCACCAGCACCATGACCTGATATCACACTCAGTCACATTATCCTGACACTGAGCCAACCAGTCCATGCCCTATCCTAATAATGCCGAGCACCTGGCTAGGAAGCGACAAGTATCAATTTATAAGTCATTGACTCGACCAGGGTTCGAACCCATTGGTTCGAATCCGACGATCTACCAAAACGGTAGAAGGACGCTCAACTCATTCGGCCATTCCGTCTGGTCCCACATTATATCAAATACATAAAATATATATATTATATACATATAATATAAAACATACATCGCATATACATATATATATTTAAATATGTGATGTATGTGTTATATTATATATAGGTCCAGTCTCATGTTTAAAGGGCTAGCCATTTAAATTTTACATGCACTCTTTGCATGAGATTTTCGCTATATCATAACAAAATATTCAAAGTCTACGAATATAACCACAATCCACTTAGAACTACTAATGGTGCTGTCACATCACGATGTTTCGCGCCAACGTCGACATGTGTCACTTTTTGCCGCAACGTCGGGATATGTCAGGAAGCGTTACGGGTTGGTGTTCGTTGATGGACGGCGACGGTCGAGGGCGCGCGTCAGGGCGTCGCCCAAGTTTTGTGCTTGCACAAAACTTTCGACGACCGACAACAGCCAGGTGCCAACATTATGGAGACGTCAGAAGCACGTCGAAACCGCTGGAATAACGTTATGTGAACGATAGGCACATGCCACGCGCGCGTGAGGGTCGTTCTCTTACATTGCGCCAAACTTTTGCTTTTTGTTGTTTTACGTCCTACCAACATCTAAGGTCATATCAGGACGGCGCGCCAAACTTTTACCACAACATCAGCCGCACGCTACCAATACGTTGCGCTGACGCCGAAAAGTTTGACGTCTCTCGACGATTAAAAGTGATTTTGCGCGTTGGCGGCGCGTCGGCGAGATACGTCGTAGTGTGACAGGGCTATAAGAAAGCTCATGGAAAGGTCCTGGACTGATCCTGGCGATCTCTCGGGTCGGAGCTCAAATAGCTCATTTTCCGTCATCCAGGGAAGGAATAGATGGAACTACACAGGTTATATATAAGGCATGACTAAACAGTTTCAAATTCTAGTAGTACTAATAATCAAGTTGGTTATTGGAGTTTTACATCCTGGTAACATCTACGGTCATATCAGGATGGGTACCGACTTGTGACAGTGCGCACTCATAGTGATTTTATAGTGCTGCCCCACTGGGAAATCAGGCCGCTGGCACCATGACCCGATATCCCACTCAGTCACATTATCCTGACACTAAGCTAACGAGGCCTTGCCCTATCCTATTCATGCCGAGGGCCAGGCTAGGAAGTGACAAGTATCAATTTTATAAGTCATTGGTTTGACTCGACCGGGAACCGAATTCCCGACCTTCCGCACGCGAGGCCCGTGCTCTACCGATTAGGCCACCGCGCTCGGTACTAGTAATCAATGTAGACATTACGCTATATTCCTAATGTCGATTATGCTTGCATCATAACTTGATCTCTTTCATCATAATTGCACTAAATTGTATTGCACATTGCCTTTTGAGTGCACTCGTCTCAAACCATCAGCCACATAGACAGGTGGGCGTGGATAGGGTGATGACATCAGGGAGCCTGAGTGGTGTAATGGTTAACACACAAGCCTGGAATGTAAGAGGCATGTGTTCGAATCCTGCTTTAGGCAAAATATTTGCCATTTTCATCACCCCTTATGACACTGGTGCGGTGACCAGGATCATGTACAAGCTGTGTGCTGTATCATGCAGGGATGAAAGTGGTCTCCGGGAAAAAAAGCGGAAATGCTGATATTCTCCCATAGGCTGAACATTGTCAAGGAATCGCTGAAAATTCCTGGAAGTCGGGTTTCATACATATTGGTATACGCTGATAGTGCTGCGCCATTTGAAGCATGTATTAGTAGTATATGCTGCTAGTGCTGCGGCGTTTGCACCACATATCGGTATACACTGATAGTGCTGCGGCGTTAGAAGGACGTATTAGTACTAGTAGTATACGCTGATAGTGCTGTGGCGTTTGAAGCATGTATTACTATTAGTACTACTAGTACCTTAGATGTTGCTAGGACGTAAAACAACAACAAACAAACAACAACAGTACTAGTAGTACTAGTATATGCTGACCTTGCTGCGGCATTTGAAGGCATTAGTAGTATATGCTGCTAGTGCTGCGGCGTTTGCACCACATATTAGTATACGCTGATGGTGCTGCAGCGTGAAATAACGTATTGGTTGGTTGCTTGTTGGAGTTTTACATCCTGGCAACATCTAAGGTCATATCAGGACGGGCGCAACGTATTAGTATACACTTATAGCTACAGGAATCACGGAAATCCGCGAAATCGCGGACATCTTTCATCCTTGTGTATGGTTGTTGAACATGTGCATGCATATGAAAGTGCATTGCCTGTATGGATGTAATTGTAATCATTAAAACCACTTATTGACATAAATCATTTAAAAGACTTACAATTCCAGTGGGACGGGTTTAGCAGTCTGCACTGACCTCTCAGGCAAGGAGCCACATAGACAGGTAGGCATGGATGACGCGATGATCAGGGTTCCTAGGGGGTGTAATGGTTAGCACACTACCCCAGAATGCAAGAGGTGTGGGTTCGAATCCTGCTCTAGGCACAATATTTCTCATAGACATAAGTTTGTTTGTTTGTTGTTCTTTTACGTCCTAGCAACATCTAAGGTCATATCAGTATGGGGATAGACATAAGTAAATACGGTGAACAATGGAAGACTCATTTGTGCTAATGAAAAAGAAACTACAAAATAAACCCCAGTGTTTTCAATGTGATCTTATGGCCCTGTCACACTACGACGCTTCTCGCCGGCGCGCAAAATATCTTCTATGCGTCGAGACACGACCAACTTTTCGGCGGTTTGGGGAAAAAGTTTGGCATCAGCGCGGCGCGTTATTCGCGCGCGGCCAACGGGTGTCGACGCGTGAGGCAAAAAAAAAGAAAAGTTTGGCGCGACGTCTTCATATGACCTTAGATGTAGCTAGGATGTCAAACAACAAAGCAACAGTTTGGCGCAACGTGTAAGAACGACCGTCACACGCGCTCAGCGACTGCCTAAAGGTGTAGTCCATGAATAAGCTATGTCATATGGCAGTATAACATGTGTTGCTTAGACATAACACATGGTTAAGACACCACACAGTCTGCTTAATAAAAGATCTAAGCAGAATTAAATAATTTCATACTGAGAAGCATATTAATCATCGGATAATATACAGAAATATGTAGTGCTTATAGATATTTTTTTTAAAGTAATTCCCAGCCATGCTTTATTCACTGAATAATTAGTGTACAATATTTGCGTGACATCCAGACACCACCGGTTACATCTGAGACGGAAATTTGTAATGTTATTTCTGAAGACATCAAAACGATTTTCTTATAATTTAAGCATTCAACATGTTAATGAATACTTCGTTTTGATTTGGGAACTGTTTTGTTTGATATACCAATGCAATACAAGATGTTAGTAAGGATCCAACCATCTCCAATATGTCATGTTACAAATGGCTGACTGTAAAATGGTTTTTTTGGTACAAAAACACTTCATAACTAAAATGACCAAAGTTGCATGCAGTTTATTATATTTCCCTTATTTCTTGCATCCAATCTGAAGATGAATATGAAAATAATAAGGACAAAAATAAGTAGGACATTTTTTATTGATGGTTTAAAATCCCATCAAATGCTAACCAGTTTTCAGGAGAGTGACCATATTAAATTCATGACCATAGACACCAGTTGATGGTCGCAGGGTTTATTTGTTGCTGTACCGATATGCATATTGATATGACGGAATGTAAACAGGAGGCCGGAGCAGGTATGGGTGCTGCACACATTGGCAGCGTCATGTGATGCGCATACACATATCGGTATTTGCTGTGCTAACAGGACTAATTGACAGCTATCAGTGTGAGAGACACCGCCAGCTTTTGTAACCATTGAATATGTTTATATTAAAGTTGCCTGGTCTGATGATTTTGAATTTCCGCACATTTTCTGAGATAAACTACATTAGGTTGATTATTATAATATAATTTACTTCAGATTGAAGACATTTTAATTTTAAATAGCTAACTTTGGAGATATTTGATGTGAAAAATAAATGCCAAATTAATTTTGGTAAGCACGTCAAAAGTCTGACACCATATGGTTCAGCAGTAACAGGCACTATTAAATTAGTTGTCCCTTCTATAGCCTGTTTAATTAAGAGCACCGGTATCTAAGTTGGATATCTAGGATCAAATCTAGGTGAGTGTTTCGCTTTTTAAAATTTGATGTTTTCATCAGACTTCAAACCACGCAGCTTTAAGCCGGTGTATCAGGAAATCACAAACCCTGTAAATCGCAAACCCCCACTTGTGATTTACTAGTAAATCGCAAAATCCCATATCATATATGGGCATGGGGGTTTTGCGATTTCCTAGGAAATCACATATCCCCCCATGACATCACAAACCCCCCATGTTTGGCAGTCTTAAAGTAAGCACATGTGTTTTGTGCAGGTTTGTTTTGCTTTTAAAATTCCCACAATGCTGTGTGATGCTGGAATTACCAACTGGTCTATTGTAAAAATTGTATTTATGTAAGCACGATTAAGGCACATTTATTTTTATATAAGGAGGGTCCCTCACAAGATGGATTAATTGATTATTTTTAATTTCATGCCTGTCACAGCAAGGGCCATATTCACTGCGATCACTCACAAGAAGGATAGGGGAACAGGTCAATTGTTGTCAAAGATACTAGACTATATCATTAAGAGAAGCCAGTACAACTATCTGTATCATTATCCTACATGACGCTGACATGAATAAAGGTCAGGGGACCAGGTTACCATTTTCAGCACATGTGCGGTCAGAATTACGAACTGGACTAAGGTAAAGATGTCTTCATTAGGATTAATCCATCTTGATCCTCCTTGAACCCATGTTATCCCCCCAGATCTGGTAGAAGTTCAAAATCAAACATATAGCTTCCATGCTTGGGGTGATAAATGCTACAAAGCATGGGGGGTTTGCGATTTCCATGGGGGGGGGGGGGTTGTGATTTCCTAGGAAATCGCAAACCCTGGGGTGTGCAATGTCTAGGGGTTTGCGATTTCCTGCTACACCGGGTTAGGGAGCAATTGAGGCTATTCGATGCAACTAGGAATAATGTCGGCCTTTACTACTACTTACGCACAATTACATCCAGGGAACTTTCTCATTCACAGACAGACAATTCTTAAAGTTGCATAGTCCGATGGTTTTGAGTTGCTGTCATTTTCTGAGATAAACATATTATTATTAGGTTAATCATTATAATCTACCATACTTTAGTCTGAAGAAACCATTATTTTAATAGACAACCATTTGAAGACCAGACGGGATGGCCGAATGAGTTAGAGCATCTGTCTTCTGTGTTGGTAGACCATGGGATTGTGGGTTCGAACCCTGGTCGAGTCAAACCAATGACTTAAAAATTGATACTCTTCGCTTCCTAGCCAGGCGCTTGACATTATTCGGATAGGGCAAGGGCTGGTTGGCTCAGTGTCAGGATAATGTGACTAAGTGGGATATCAGGTCATGGTGCTGGCAGCCTGGTCTCCCAGTGGGGCAGCACTATAAAGTTGCGATTAGTGCCCACTGTCACAAGTCGGTACCCGACCTGATATGACCTTAGATGTTGCTAGGACGTAAAACAACAACAAACAAACAAACAAAACCATTTGAAATATTTGAAGTGCAAACATGCCAAATTAATTCTGGAAAGCATGCCAAAACTCTGACACCCTACACTTCTGCAGTAACAGGTTCTCTTCTCATCTATGCGTATGATATGATCAAATCTTTTTTTGTTTTTGTTTTGCAAATATTATGTAGTTAGATCGTGCAACTTGAAACCAAATCCAGCAAGGGCTTTGTTGAACAGTGCACATTTCTCCCTGCAGAAACAATTTTGTTAGAATTTCATCGATAAATACATATTCATTGAATACTTGGTGACACAGGCCGGAAGTCCTCCTTATCCTGCCACTGGTGACCTGCTGTACCCTACAAAGCTGCAAGATGGCTGCCTGTCAAAGAGGACTCAATAACGCTGCATAGTCCAATGAAAGCATCAAATTTTCAAAACCAAAACACTTATCTACATTTGATTCTACATATCCAACTTAGATACTGGTGCACTTATTAACACTCTGTCGCTGCATAGAAGGGCATATCCTATATAGGTCAATAAAATAGAACCTGTTACTGTTGAAGCTTATCGGGGTGTCAGAGTTTTGACAAGCACATCAACATTAATATTTTATGTTTATACTTCAAATATCGCCGAAGTTAGTCATCTTCAAAGCAAAATTATTTCAAAATTTAGCCATTTTATATTGACGTTGCTTCAAACTGAAGTAAGTTAGATTCTAATGACCAACCAAATATATTTATCTTTAAAAATAAATGACAGAAACTCAAAACCATCAGACTATGCAACTTTAATGTATGTGTTCATGTACAACGTCAGGACTCACTACCCTTAGATTCTTTTCCCTTTTGATTTTTTGTTGTTTACGAAGTCAATTGAGATTATTAAAATACAACACCTATTCAATGTTTATTTGTGTTGGATGAAGCCAAATAATCCTTCCTGTGTGGGCACAAGCATGACTACCTCACTGAGTCAGCGGAGTCTGGACCAGCAGCCACAACAGGACTTACTTGTGGGGTTGTTTGTAACCTTACGACGGTTACTGGTTGCAGAACTGCAACATTATAGAGAGGCTCCGATAAATCGGCCCAATCTTTGGTTGAAGATTAATCTTCAGTAGGGATGGTTGTAGAATCTGGGGACATCTTTACAACATTGAAACGACGAAGCATTGGGGCGGCACCGAATCTCTCCGGTCCGGCGGTAGCAGAGCACTCATATCCAGTCGACAGCAGCGAGGGTTTAGGAGAAAGGGACGGGCAAAGGGGGGTACAGCGGTTCCAGCAACGAGAACAAGAGAGAGAAGATAAGGTACAGGGCCCCACCCAAGCACACAACTCCCCTAGTCAGGACTCAGACCATGTATCATGTAACCGGCTCAGTCAAACTCAAAAGTGGTGTGCATTAAGAATAACAACACCAGTCTGTGGCAATTCAGACTGCACCCACCCACCCACCACGGGAACAACTCACTCACCACTCCCTTACCAATCATGAACCACCCCTTTACCACTCCCATACCAGTCATAAGCCACTCCCTTGCCACTCCTATATCAATCATGGACCACTCCCTTGCCACTCCGATACCAATCATGAACCACTCCCATACCAATCACGAATCACTCCCTTGCTACTCACATATCAGTCATGAACCACTCCCTTATCGATCATGAGCCACTCCCATACCAATCAAGAACCACTCACATACCAATCATGAACTACTCCCTCACCACTCCAGTACCAATCATGAACCACCCCCTTACCACTCCTATTGTCATATACCAATCATAAACCATGCCCTTACCACTCACATATCGGTCATGAACCACTCGCTTAACAAACATACACCACTCACTTACCACTCCATTTCCAATCACGAACCACTCCTATACCACTCATGAACCACTCCCATTCCAATCATGAACCACTCCAATACCACTCCTATACCACTCGTATTCCAATCATGAACCACTCCCATACCAATCATTAACCACTCGCATTCCAATCATGAACTACTCCCATACCACTCATGAACCAATCATATACCAATCATGAACCAATCATATACCGATCATGAATCCCCTCCATACCAATCATGAACCACTTCCATACCAATCATGAACCAATGTTATACCAATCGTGAATCACTCCCATACCAATCATGAACCACTCCCACACCAATCATTAACCACTCCTATAGCAACCATGAGCCACTCCTGTACCAATGATGAACCAAGCTACTACTACTACTAGCTCCGACCAGCGCTGGCTGGCTCCCGGGAGTTGTGGGTTAGAACAGTGACCGAGTCAAACCAATCACTTAGCAAATTTATCCTTGCCACTACCGAGCCTAGCACTCAGCATAGGACAAGGACTGGTCTGCTGAATATCAGGATAATGCGACTGAGCGGCATATCAGGTCATGCTGCCAATGACCCGGTCTCTCAGTGGGGCAGCACTGTAATTTATATTACGGCCATCACGAGTGTGAACGGTCAGTCTCTAGGTACACATCCCGATATGACCTTAGATGCTGCTAGGACGTAAAGCCACAACAAACAAGCCCATACACTCACCTTCCACGCCACCAGTGCTGGTCCCCGCGTCCCGTCCTGTCTCAGTGATTCGCAAGCAGACGACTGACTACACCTTCTCACAGTATGAGTGTGTGTGTGAGTGTGTGTGTGTGTTTGTGTCTTTGTATGTGTGTGAGTGTGACTGTGACTGTGTATATATATGTATATATATGAGTGAGTGTGTGTGCCTGTGTGTGCGCGTGTGTGTATGTGCATATATATGTGTGTGGGGTGTGTGTGTATGTGTGTGAGTGTGGCTGTGCATATGTGAGTGGGTGTGTGCGCGTGTGTGTATGTGTATATATATATATATGTGTGTGTGTGTGTGTGTGTGTGTGTGTGTGTTGGGGACTGGGCGTATAATGGTAACGCAGTCTGGCAGTGTGGTTGGTGAAGGTGTACAGATCATTACCCCTCCACGCCCCCTACCCACCTTCCCACACACCCTCCTTCCCGCCCACGCACGTACACGTACACGTACACACGGACACGTGCACACGCCCCGACCACGCCCCAGCAGACGGGATGGGACATGGTACCACTCCCTACACAGGCGTACAGTACCGTACTGCAGAACCTGCAGCGTATGTGTGTGTGGGGGGGGGGGTTATATTTAACTCCGCCTCTAGAGCACATTGATTTTTATCATCGGCTATTGGACGTCAAACATAGATTGGTCATTCTGACATATTTCTTTGGAGGAAACCCGCCCCTGCCACATAGGCTACTCTTTCCGATAAGCAGCAAGGGGTCTTTTATATGCACTTTCCCATAAACAGGACAGCACATACCACAGCCTTTGATGAACCAGTTGTGGACCACTGGTTGTGGGGGCGGGGCGGCAGCAGGTGAGTACATCTGTAGGAGTGCATGTGTCTATGTGTGGGTGTATGTGTGTGTGTGTGTGCGTGTGCGTGTGCGTGTGTGTGTGTGTGTGTGTGCGCGCGTATATATCTAGGTAAGATGTAGGTGTCTATATATCTGTTGTGTGTATTATAATTATGTATGCACCACTAACCACTGTGATTCAGTGTGTGGCGCGTCCGTTAGGGGGGGGGGGGGGGGCGGTGGAGGTGCCACCGGTCACACGTGTCAGGTCGAGGAGGCATAGTATAGAATAATCAGTGCAATATATATATATGAGACTGTCTCAAAAGGTGCTAAGCAATATGGGACAAAACTTTGTCCATTGTAACGATCAACATACTATCTGCTTATGCATTTGCTCAGGATGAACTGATTTGTTTTTACATGGTGTTTCATAATCCCAATAGAATACATATTGATTTGAAGCAAATGTCCTTGTGTTTTCAGTGTAACCGTTTCTGTGCTGTTTTGTGTCAATCGTTAGAATTGACCAAAATAAAGAGTTATCACCTTTTGAGACAGGCTCATATACAACTTACAAGTAATTCCCTTATGCACCTGTCACATTACGGCGTATGGCGGAAGCGTATGCCGGCGTATCGGCTTGCGTCATATACGCCGTCATACCCTGCGCATACGTCGTATACGCCCGGCGTATCCCTCATACGCCGTCATACCACTCAAGGGTAGGTTGTAGAAGCTGGGGACATCATCATCATATAAAAAAAGTAGGTTAAACCAAAGTCGGTTAATCCAAAGTATCGGTTAATCCAAACAAAATTGTCGGCCCCAGGCCACTTCCGGTACAGTTAAACCAAACTTTCATGTGGTTTTATATGATAAATGGTAGTATTTTGCCAGGTCGCCGAAATTGATTAACCGATTGTTTGATTTAGCCAAGGTTGGTTTAAATGGGTTAAACTGTATATACATAAAAAACAATAATCATAGTGTCCACATACATTGTACATTCATAATGCACCCCCGTTTTTGCCAAAGCCAAGTTAAACCAATGATCAGTTAATCCAAACAAATTTCTAGGGTCCCTTCAAGTTTGTTTAACGGGGTTATACTGTATTATGGAAACCGATATAGGAAACATATTTTGGGTAATGATTTTTCTTCTTCCGTGAAACAAGTGAAGGGAACTGAGTCTTGATAGAATACACATGGAAAAGAACATTTTGGCTCCGTTGTTTTCCCAGCATGGTAATGACACGTTACCGGAAACGATCGTTACTTTGAAATCCTATAGGTTGGCATCGGTATCTAAAGGGCCTGTCACACTACGAAGTATAGCCTTAGCATATGCCGACGTATGTGATTTTCGACCAACACATCGGCGTACGTCATCATATGTTATGTGTACATTGGGCATATGGCGTATACGTTCTGGATACGTCGGTATATGTCGTCTTAAGTCAACGCGCGTTGATGCTCCGAAATAATTGTGTACATACTCAAAATTGTCAACGTGTGTCGACGTGTTGAACGTTCGCTGCGTGTAGGTGACTTTATAGTACTGCCCCACTAGGAAATCAGGCTGCCAGCACCATGACCCGATATCCCACTCAGTCACATTATCCTTACACTGAGCTAACTAACCAATCCTTGCCCTATCCTTTTGGTTTTGGTTTCATCCGATTGTACAGGTTAAAAGATATGTGTCCCAATAATCACCAAGTGTCCCGGTTTACACACACTTCACAGCACACCAGACACTTCCTAAGTGGTGCGTTAGTACTACATCCGGTGAGCTGATAGCCGGCAGGAAGTGAAGTTGCACATGGTCAGATAAACTCCCAGCACTATAAAGTCACCACGATTGCGCTCTGTCACAAGTCGGTACCCATCCTGATATCACTTTAGATGTTGCTAGGATGTAAAACAACAACAAACCAACAAACAAATGCAACCCACCCCCAACCCTCCTTACCCATCAGTCTCAAACTAGAGCATGACACACTCAGCAATTGAGTTAGTTTGGTTCCCGGTCAAGTGAACCCAAGACCGTATATAATTTATACTTGTCGCTTCCTAGCCAGGCACTCGGCATTACTAGGATAGAACAAGGGCTGGTTAGCTCAGTGTCACTGTCAGGATAATGTGACTGAGTGGGAGATCGGGTCATGGTTCCGGCAGCCTGATTTCCCTGTGGGACAGCACTATAAAGTTGCCATGAGTGCTCTCTGTCACAGGTCGGTACCCTTCCTGATTCGACCTTAGCTGTTGCTAGGATGTAAAACAACAACAAACAAACCAAACCCACCCCTAAACCCATCAGTCTCAAACATGATACACTCAGCAGTTAAGAACCGACAGTCGGGTCGGGTTGGGCCGAGTCGGGTTGGTTAGCGCCAGGCATATAGAACAGCATCGGCGACTGGGAGAGGGAGAGGGGGGATGGGAGGAGAGGCGGGGGCGGGGGGAGAGGGGGCACCCAAAGCTGAGCAGACCACGTGGTGTGGGAGGTGCTCGTAAAGTGATCACGGGGGTCACGTGTCTGCATTCCGCACCCCCTTGGGGCAGGGCCACAGGTGGGTGCAGGCGACACCTGGCGGCTGGCAGTGGGCGGGCGCCACGTGGTGGCAAACTCGAGAACTACACCGCAGAAGCGCGTGACATTTGCTTAGTTTTCGCGCAATGGCCCGCTTCCACTGAATGTCGTCTGCCTGCGGTCCCTGTAAAGTGGGAAATTTCACTGAATGACGTCCATGAGAAGCAAATGTTGGTCGAGATCAATGTGACGTGTCTCACTAGTAAATGTCGTCTGGTTCCATCAAATAGTGTTTGATGCAGATAAATGTCATCTGCTGCTGCTAAAGGACATCTGCTGTTACGAAATGTCATCTGCTGCCACAAAATGTCGTGTTTCATCACTAAATGTTATCGCTAAACGCTATCTGTTGTCACTAAATGTAGTCTGTTGTCACTAAATGTTGTCCACTGTCGCTAAACATCAACACGCGCCCTGAAATATGTTTTAATGTACTACTACTAGTACTAGATAAGTGTTGTCTGCTGATAGTAAATGTCATCTGGTATTACTATATATCGCCTGATGTTGCTAAATGTCATCTGTTGTCGCTAAATGCCTCCAGTGTCGCTAAACACCAACTGGTGCTGCTATTGTGCTAAATGGGTCTAAAAGTAGTAGATAAGTGTTGTCTGCTGATACAGTGATAGTAAATGTCAGCTGTTGGCACTAAATGTCACCTATTGTCATTATTTGCCAACTGTTTTCACTAATTGTCATAAGTCACCGCTAAGGAGAAGGCAGGTGGTATTTGATGCCAACAACCAATGAACATTTAAAGCTGCATAGTGTGATGAACGCATCAATTTGTTGTTTTACGTCATAGCAACATCTAAGGTCATATCAATCAGGACGGGTACTGACTTGTGACAGTGCGCTCTCATGGCGAATTTATAGTGTTGCCTTACTGGGAGACCAGGCCTCCAGCACCATGACCTGATATCCCTCTTAGTCACATTATCCTGCCACTGAGCCAACCAGTCCTTCCCCTATCCTAATAATGCCGAGCGCCTGGCTAGGAAGCAACAAGTATCAATTTTTCAGTCATTGTTTGACTCGACCGGGGTTCGAACCCATGATCCGATGGTCTACCATCACGGGAGACGGATGCTCTAACTCATTCGGCCATCCGGTCTGGTCTTATATTAGATTGATCATTATAATCTATCTTACTTTAGCGTGAAATAACTCTGCTTGAAAATGACTAATTTTGGAGATATTTGAAGTGAAAACATGCTAAGTTAATTTAGGCAAGCTTGCCAAAACTCTGACCACATAGGCTTCAGTATTAACAGGTTCTGCTAAATGGGCTCAGTAGTCACTTCTATGTAGCATCAAATGCTTAATGACTGCACCAGTATCCAACGGGGCTGTCACACCTCACCGGATTGGGGGAAACAGACAGAAAATGAACAATGTCCGTTTTGTGTCCGTACAAGTTTTGAACATGCACAAAACTAGGAACGGGTGCCGCCGGACTGACGTCTACGGTTCTTGTCCGGTTTGAGTTCGCTTCGTCCGTTGGCTATCCGTTCATGTCTGTTTCATGTCCGTTCATCCAGAGGCCATTGACTCGATAGCGCAACATTTTGACACATTTTAATACTTATCACAACCAGACTAGACAATTCTGTCCGTTGCTCAATCCGGTGATGTGTGACAGGGGCTTTAGTTGCATATGTAGGTTCAAATTAACATAAGGGCTTAGCTTTTTGATGCTTTCATCGGACTTTGCAACTTTAAGTATTGTTGCTGCATAAAAGGATATACTAAGTTAAATTTAATACAACCTGTTTCTAGTTAAGGTCCAGTCACACCTTACCGGATCGGGGTACTGGATAGAAATACGTCAATGTCCGGTTTATATACGGTAGGCATCTGGCATTTCCGTTCTCTGTCTGGTGGTGTCCGGCTTGTACGATGGCAAGTTTTGAACATGCACAAAACTTTTAACGGACACCACCGGACTGATGTGTACGGTTGGTGTCCGGTTTAAGTCCGTTCCATGTCCGGTACCCATCCGTTATCCATGATAGGCAGTATAAGTCTTTTTTAACAAATTAAAAAACAGGTATTCACGAAAAAATGCCAGAAGTCAGGTTTCATCTAGCCTTGTGACTGTACACTATCTTAGTGCCCATACCTAACTCATTCTTGTTTGGGCTTTATGTTCTAGCAACATCAAAGGTCATATAAGAATGGGTTTCTAACTACCAACCTGTTGTCATATACATCCTATTTTTTTTGTATTTTGTTTAACGTTAATCGGTAAATATGAAAAAAATCGCGGAAATCAGCGAAACCGCGGAGATCTGTCATCCCTGTTTTATGCAACAACAAATGCTTAATACTTACACCAATATTTAAATTACCATCAAGAGAAACCTGAAGCTGAGAGACATTAAGACCGACTCATGGACATCACTCTCACAGCAGAGAGCTAAATGGAGAGTGGTACTCAAGTAATGAAAGCAGTCTTTGTCGCATCGCGACCGACAGCATGATGATGATGATTTAAGTTAAATATGTCAAATCAAATCCAGTTGAGTGGTTTTGTTTTGAAAATTTGATCTTTTCAGCGCATTATACCACTTCTTTTTTTTAATGTAGGCACCCAAAATAAGGACTTAGGCTTTCATTCAGCGCTAGTCTGCTTAATCAGTCCGGTCACCATCGAGCATTGAAGAGCCACAACTCAATGGTACCTGCGACTGACTGACACTAGACTCACAACACAGGCTGAGGG